>VOMN01061405.1:0-16181 GCA_014899125.1 Orchestia grillus
CACAGCACACCATACCACATACCCCACTACACCACACAGCACACACACCACACACCTCACGCCACACACCTGAGGCGTCCGACCACTCAAGGTAAACAGATGCAGTCGTAAATTATCCATCGCGCCTCACCAGTGCCCTTGGCCCAAGCGAGCTTGCAGGGTTGCTGTGTCATCAAATTTATGCGTTAGATGCGGAGCGATCTTTACTCTTATGGAAATTTTGCGCTTTATGTGAGTTTACTCGCAGAAAATTGTGCGCGAGCCCGATCAAATTAGCAGCGCATTCATGAGCTAAGAAAGCAGAGTTGGAATATTTTTTTGATGAGAGATCACTTCGGGTTGAGATCTATTAGATTCGTTGCTGTGAACTCGCACTTTTATTTTGTTTTTCTCCTGGAGAAATAGTTTGCCGCGAAAGAATTAGGTTTCGGAAACATCAACGCTTATTACATATTATTCCTGCAAATGCAAATGAGAGCAAACATTTTTCTGCTCTTTCCTTCTATTAGAAGCATAAGATCACTGAAGTTACATTGAAAAAATTTCTATTTTATTTGAACCGAAGCAAAGTTGAGTTCATAAAACTGCATTGGTAACTTTCAAGCCACATCTGAAATCGTTGTCCTACTACACTTTGCAATGATCATAAATTAGCAAGTTTTTCTTCGAAATTGTCTCTCCTATTAACCATTAATTAATTTACTGAAAGAAAACATCACGGATTTCAACGAACAACGTTTTGCTCTAATGTACAGCTTGATTTTATCCTCTGCTGTTCCTGGAACCTCTAACTTCTTTGTTGTGCAAGTATCGGTCCCAAGGGAACAGATTTTTGTCAGTTACCGTCAGTTGAAGGTCAATTGAAATATTAATAAAATACGAAACATAAACTTCTTTCGCTTCTTTATTCTCCCATGAGAAACACACGATACACTGCATCAATTGATGGAATGAATTGTGCTTACAAAAAGTAATTGTTTGCTGCCACTATGATTTAATATTCTACGATCGTTATTAAGCAGAACATGTACGGTTGACTATTGAACAATGACGACACTGCACTGGTAAGATTACACAAGTACACAAGTACCTTAACTATACACTTCTCATTTTCGACTCTGGATGCAATTACCTTAATGAGATTTTTAAGGCAGTGTTTTGTAGGAATAAACAATTGCAGAGAAACCAGAGCTGTGCGGTGAGAGAGCATCGCTCCCTCACTCATCCTCGAGGCCAGTACACGAATAGTTGCCTTGTTAAATGAGTTTCAGCTCTAAATTTCACGTTTCCTAAAATGTTACCATCGCTTTTTCAGAGTCGTAAAAATTTAGAATACGGTTTCGAAACACATAATTATCCGTATTAACATCTTATTTGAGAGCATACATGTGTAGAACGTATTGCTTCAAAGATCTCAAAAATACAAAAAAATATTCGAATGATCAAAAAATGATTTTGTAGAAATCAATCTCAAGGATTAGATTGAGTTTTTCAATTATCAAGAAAAATGTTTGAGCTACAACATCATACACCAATCAGCACTCTCGAAATACTGTGTATGAATTGAAGTTCATGCGAATATGGCTACTGTGCCATGAAATGCACAATGTGCTTCAAAATCTATGTGTACTTTCTATAAGACTAAGCTACTGTAAACTCGCTTCGGCAGGTAAAATCAATTTACTATGAATAAGGTTGACTCAAAAATTTACTGCTTCACATGACCTGTTTCTATTTTTACGAAATCCAAAATTACTACGGAAATCTGTTTTTCTGTCACAATCAACAAATATTCAAATGAGTTTGGGGACATATGCGATATCGAGAAACTTTTGCTAATTCCTGAGCAGTGTCAGCAGATGGCTCAGAACTTAAAAAAATTTACTTTTTGCTGTCAGCGCTGTAATTTTTCAAACTTGAGAACCATTTTCATTTCAGTGACTTTTTTCTTGGCTCTGGCGAAGGCTTGATGCTACAGTTTCTTTGGCGAGACTGAGGGTCACGTAAGGAGCGCACCGAGCTCGTCTCCTTCAAAAATTGACCGCAAAGAGCAAGCCTAACGACTGCTCCAGTGCCTCTCCAACACCAAAGAAGCTGGCTTGCTTTTTTCTCCTGGTTCACCGAGAACAACTTCAAATAATTTTCCGTTTAACATGTGATTTCTTCTCCGGTTATATTCTGTGGTCATCATAAATTGAAATTGAAAAAAAAATAGAAGTTACTTTAAATTATCAATTAGTTCCGTCGCACTCTTATGGGTATAATAATGAACATTCCACGGTAAATTTAATATGACGCCTAAATTTGATGGAATTAAATTGTGGCACGAGACTCGGCTTACAAATATCTGTCTCTTCTGCCTCAGCTGCTCGTACACCTGAAAATTTTAAAGTTTTTCGAGAACACTTGCTCGACTATTTTACTATTGTAGCACTTTTCTTCAACGTTATATTATTTCTATTTTCAGCTAGGAGACTTTGAGCCAGATGTTTTTCAACAGATTTGAAATTTGTACTTTTATCGTTTCTAAACAATATTCATTTTTTAAGTTCCCAAGAATTTCACCCACATTTGTAGTTCCTAGACTTCATGCCCTCAGGTGCTTCCCGTACTAGCTTTTGAATAATTTCTTCCAAATGTGGCAAAATCAAAGTCTTGATATGCTCCCTGGACATATAATTAGTCACCTTCTACTGTATAATATGGTGCAGGACTTCCACGAGCACGAATAACGGAGGCATTGAGTCTACAAGTGTCCTAATGTACACCCGGTCGACTTCAGGCCCTCCTTACATCAACTGATCTCGTGGTGCGACCACTGAACGCGGACGATCTTCTCGATGTCTAACTTGTGTTTCTCGGTGGTCCAAAAAATTTTCTATCGGGCTCATCTCTGGACTAAACTGGTCAATCTAAAAGCCTGACATATCCCACTATATGATAATTGCCTATTGTCGATAACTTGGTTGGTTGGTTCATACGTCTCTCCGTCACTCTTTTAAGGATTTAGACAGGAGACAATTCCCGGATTTATATTCCGAATCAACGAGATAGTCAGAGAAGGCAGTCAATCATCAATGATACTGAAAAAAGCACTATTTTGTGTTAGATTTGTTGTGAGCAGAAGAGCATTTTAAGAAATTATCATCAATTTTCCCGCAATTTTTAGCAGAGCGCGTCTACTAGTCCTGAATGACTGGCATGCCAATTGATGGTAGTTTTAACCCAATAGTTTTCACCCAATGCACCCGGCATTTTTCATGCTCGAAATTGACCCGAAATTTCATGCTACCCGGACTAAGTTTTTGTCCGGGTAGCTTAAGTTTCCAAATTTGTTTTAAAAAAGCATTTCATATTTTAGGCCAAATTTCACAAATTGGGTTATTAAATTTTATTCAATCAACAATAATCAAAAATATGCTCTGAACCGCACCGAGCAAAACTCATGCGTACACCATGCTCCTGATGCGCCATGCGTTATGAATGTGTCTTTTGACCAGCCAAATTTGAACTGAAATATTTATTGCTCAGTCATTCGATGTGTAGACTAACGAGTCTCATTCAGCAAACTTTGGGGACTCGGCACAGTCCAGGAATGTCCTCAGTAATATACAAGTATTTAGGTCTCCAAAGATCTGGTGTCACTTTCTTTACTCTTGCTTTCCTCAAGACTTAAAGTCGGCCAGCATTGGAGGCCCCGTGCGTGCCGCTCCTGTGACCTCCCGCACGACCTCACGAGCTCTGACACTCTCGCGCTCTCGTGTGTGCGTCGGGAGAGGTGGTCGCATGAAAGATCACAGGGGGGCCAGTAACCCAGCAAAATAACCTTGAAAATATAGTACAAGCTTTAAAAACCTGATACTCTTTGATTGAAATCTGTATTTCTGGTCACAATATTTGTGAATCTCATAATTTAGTCCATGATTATGTAATAAAAGCCTGTCCCATACTCCGTAAAAAGGTGTGGTCAAGTGTTGTACAATTACATTCTCTTACTACATCGAAGGACGACTTACGACAGAATGTTGTAGCATGTTAGCGCGTTCTTCACTCGGCTATTTGAAAGAGAGAAAAATTCCCTTCAAATGTTTAGTGTCATACATACATTTTTAATGTCCCGATGGTGAACGAATGATGATTTAATATTGAATCCAGTACAATACGCTCACCGAGAATTGCTTTTTTTCCTCAGAGCTAACCATTCATTTTTCTTCAGTGTAGTTAACCGAGTCAAAGTGCACTAATTAGGGAAGGCAAAACGAAACTTTTCAAGAGTATTCGGCGTCGCCTCCAGATCCAAAAACCTTGGTTAATTTGAGCTAGACTGCCCAGTCGTGGCATCGTGTGATTGGGGAGGAAGAGGCTGGTAGTATTCGAACTGGAGTAGAAAAATTGAATGAATATTGAGTAGATCTGGCAGAGAGGCAGCGTACCTTACTCGAATGCGCCTCATTAGGCGCCTCAGCTGCGCCGATCGCAGGGCTCTAGCGAGGAAACCACTCAACTGGATGAATATGGGGCCTTTTCTAGGGGGAAAGAGTCATGATGAAGTGAATATAGTCAAATATATGTCAAGGAAACATACACCTGACTAACACAGGAGGCAGATTGGGCCAGCGCGGCTGATAAAGGCTTCTGGCGAGCCTGTAAGAAAGTGATAAACTTTCCCACATTTTACCAAATAGCTTCGGCTTCTATTCTGATGCGTACTATGATCTTTTCATGTTATTCATTCAGCGTTAAAACTTTAAATGATTATAGCTCGACGAAGGTTTTATTATCACTCAGCTACGGAAAGGAGCGCAGAATCGATTCGGCTACCCGGAAAATGACCGCTATTCTCAACCGGAAGCTTTCAATAACATGAATTGTCGATGGCCTTGCGAGTGCCCCTTCTCTGCCGTCCGGACCTCAGCCTCGGCCACCACGCCAAGAGGCAGGTCGCAGCAACAAGGGACAAGGCCACCACGCCAAGAGGCAGGTCGCAGCAACAAGGGACATGGCCACCACGCCAAGAGGCAGGTCGCAGTAACAAGGGACGTGGCCACCAAGAATAACGACGCTAACTCATCCCGCAAAGGGACTGAGAGTTTGCGCAGGTCGACCTGAAAAACGAGTCCTGAGTCACGCAGGTCCCTTAACGATAATTTTTTAATGCCTTGGGGCTCGTAAGGCCGAGTAACTGCAGCGCAATTTACAAATTAAAAGGCCGGGAGCGCCCGACGAACGCATTTAAAGTTTGGCGCTGCAGTTACATTGCAGCCGTGCGGTGCAAATAGCCAAGAAATAATCGAGAGTCTGCCACAGCTCATAAATCTGGCCCAATCTTGTGCTTATTAAAGGCAGTACGTCTAGCAACTACTATTTCATGCTCTTTTTCTCTCTCCTTCTTTCTTTCTCTCTCTCTCCCTCTCTCTGGAGGAGTTTTGATGACTTCAATCTATCATGCCCCTCAGGGGGCACAGGATAGGCCTTAGGCAATTGGGTTTGGTTAGTCAGGTTTGTCTATCCCATGCTATGGGGACTAGCATCCCCAGGGGGATATTTTTCGGTTACCTCAGCCTGAACTAGACTTTCGGGACTTCTATCGTCTGTGCCCACTTTGCTTCTTTCCATTTTCATACCTTCATTACCGATGGTTCCTTATCATTCTTTCCTCTTCCTTCTTGTTGTTTCTATCCACAGGGGAAGAATATACCTTATCCATAAATTCCGCGTTCTCCTAAGTCCATACTAAATGGTTCCTTCTCCTTCGGTGCTAGATAGTCTGAGTTACTGAAGCGTTGCTATCCTTACTACTATTTCTCAATATATCATGCGTTTAGTGTGACCCATGGAGTATTTGAAATCAGTTTGTCAGTTTGGTTTGTCTAGGTCTGTCTTATTGTCAATTACCTTCTCAGTCGTTATCTTCATCGATCTGTGATTTTGACAGCACGAGAGTAGTGAAGTTGATAATTATTCGTGTAAAAACAAAATTCCCATTTTCATCTAAAGTAAATCAGCATTAACTTTGAGCAGAAGGATATATTCATGCAAACGTACATCAAATGTAAGCTAAAGAGACCAAAAATACTCAAAACTTCGCGGAAAAAATATTTCAGCAAAATAAAATTGAGATTTGAGCTGCATTTGAAAGTTAAGTTCCTCCATTCTGAAATTTAATTTGACAATTCATAGCTTCAAATTACAGGATTCGTTCCTTTCAAGGAACTCAATGTTATCGGCAATATACTGTATTCTACAGTCTACTTTCTAGTTACTCTTCTACTACTGAGTCTAAAATACAAAATTGTAATCGAGCCAGTAAACTAAATGTTGCTTCACAGAAATTTTAGAAGATACAAAGAGAGTCTTATTCCTTGGCAATTAAAAATATGACCTTTATAAACTTTCTAATCGTAGATCTTCCCATTACGTAGCTTGCTTCTCGTGAGAAACCTCTACAGTTTCTATACTCTCAAACTCCAGCTCTAAACAACCCCTTCTTATCGTGAAACAAACACTCAACCCAACTTTAAATTTCAGACAATCCCTCATAAAGTGCGCCAAAGCTTCGCTCACAGGCGAGCTCCAAGCTCTTGCTGCACAATCAAGAGCCAAGCAGCTCGTGATCGTGCTGTACATTACTGCGCCGATCATGAGGACATATGCAGATGCATATCCTAGTCAGTTTCCGCGGCTATTATCGAGCCCTCAGCGGCCTGGTGCAGAGACATATCAGTCTAATGAGCTGCCCCAGGTCTAATCAGCATCGACAACGCCTCCCATTACCCTTCCTGCCTCTAATGAGGTCATCACCTGTGCCCTTTAAGCAGAATACGGATGTGACAAGTCACTTCTGCGCCAATATGTAAGTTGAGAGGAGTTGTACTGTCAGTGCCAGGGATGTATGATTATTTGATGGTTAGGCTTCCTGATATTCGTGAATGAATATTCAAAATGATCTGCGGAATCACTGAGGTTTGATCTGAGACCCGTTTAGGAAACTATCGACCCCGAAAAATATGAACGCGCTTTAGTTCAGTTCGAAGAACGAGTAATTATTAACATTAAACATAATTCAGTGGATGCAAAGTAAGAATAAAGGTTCGAGAAAATAATTAGCTCAGTAAGCACCTATGGGAAATGCTGCCTTCATTCCTCCTAGAGAGTGCTAACCCCAACCTATTATGATAATCTATCTATCTATCTATCTATCCATCTATCTATGCGTATATCTAGTATAATACTAAAACTCCGGTCGTCATGTTTGTTTGCTCGCTTGAAACCGTGCACACGTTTGTCTGTCAGATCTGAGATATTCGAAATTTATACTCTTCGTTTAATCTTGTATTGTGGATACCGACTTAACTGCATATGATATATTTCTGGATACGCTTCGGTTTTAATAAATTTTATTTGACCCAACGGGACACGTGTCGTCTAGTTTACTACAATAGTCGTCCAGCCATCAGTATTATTGGACCATTATTTTAATCATTAATACCATTCATGGTTGGGAGTTAAGTTAGTTACCAAGCAGTTTATCGTTTTAATACGAATTCAATTTCGTTTCAAACATCCGTTAAGACTTGTAGGCCAGTTGTATTTCTTTAGGCCTATCATATCAACGCCCTCGACGAGTTCCAAACTCTTGTGCATGTCAGGTGTCGACATTACGAGTCTCTTTTATCGAGAATGATGATGGTCGGTGCCATGAGGAAAGGGTGAAAATAGAGTTTGGTGCAGATTGTACCGGTGAAAAAAAACATGGAAGTGAAAATGAAAAGGATAGTGCTAAAGGAAAAAGGAAAAAAATGCATAGTTTGGTGACTTTGAGTGGCTATTTACAGGTTTTGAGCATTTAGTACTATATACAAAGGTACCCATCTGGGCTTTGTATTTACAAATATATTTATGTATATACAATTGCCATTTGGATATAATAACATATTGCGTATATTTGCAACTAAAATATGTAAATACATTGGTTTTTAATACATGCTTTCATCTTGCACACTTACCTGTGCAGTGCATATATGCATTGTATACAGATTTGCGGACGTGCAATTATACATACATACACACATATATTATTTATTTATTTTTATTTTATTTTATTTATTTTTTACTTTTTTTATAATTTTGTTTTTCCGTATCTACGTCAACTGAAGATAAGCATATACAAGTATATGTGGTACTGTTTGCTAGTTAATTACATATTTGCAAAATAATTGGCAGCTTTTACTATTCTATGTACATACAAATGCATATACATACATGCATGCACATATATATGTATTTTCTTTTTCTTACATTATGATTATTTTTACACACATGCATACATGCGGATAAAAAGGGGGAGATCCTGCTAGAGTAAACAGTCGAGGTGCTTCTCATGTTCCATACAAAAATGTTTAAAAAATGTCTTGCAAGACCAATGAATTAGCACATAATAAAATACCGATGTCTTCAAAAAAGTTCAGCGCTCAGAAAGTTCTTTTGAATGCTAATGCGTCTTCCTTCTTTAAGCTTTAGCTTCTCTCCCTATATCAATGTCTTAGCGGAAACTGTTGTAATACAAAATACAAATACAATGCACATAACAAGAAATCAATTACTCGAAAGAAGTAACTGAGGGACGAATAGTGATGGAATTTATAACACATTTTCTGTGGTATCACCAATCGGTTCGTAGTTTTTCTCCTAAAAAACATTTCATTGTCAGCAACGTGTTCAATGAACGCAAACGTACGATTTCCTCGAAAAAAAATTGCGAGCGCAGGACGGACAGTCGGCATCTTGCAAGAACCTCCCGCCCAGAACAAAACTCGACATTTCCCGTGAGAGCGAATGTTTGCTGTGACTAACATCCTGTTTCTTTGATCTGGAAAAACGCGCTCTCAGGCAGATTTGTTGGTTAATCATGCAATCACGCTAAGTGCTCTCCTCGGAGCGGAACGCCGCTTTAACATCGATCGTCAAAAATCAGTTGTCAAGACTAACATTTTGGTGCTCCTGAGCCCGCCGCCAGCTCACATTTGTGAAACACTGTTTGCTTTTGATGGAACAAACATTTTATGAACCTGATGTTTATTTCTTTAACCTTTATGAATGGGAATAATATTCGCTCTGACTCGAAATATTCGCATTTTTCCACTAGAAAAATAGAATTTGCTGCGTACACATATACCAGCAAATGCACTAGCATAGAATTAACTTCGATGTCGGCGGGCTTTTATTTGGAGTCCACCCTAGATTTAAAATGCGCATTTAATTTCGTAAATTAATAAAATAAATCATAGACCAGTTGTGTGTGGGTGTGAGTGAGCGCGTATGTTAAGGTCATTCAATATCACTCTCAATGGCCGTACTTGCCGGACGCGCCGGACCATATCGTTTTTGACAACATTATCTCATCACTTGAATTCAGTAAAACTCAAAGAAAATATGACACTAATTCCACGATTAATATGTAATTCTAATTCACAAGTAGGTTCCGTTCTCAATGAAGATTTCCTGGTTCTAAAATCATACATTCCAGGGTCGTTTCCTGTGCGCAGGTCACATAGAGAGTGCGTCATGGCCCCTGTAACACAACGAGAGAGTGTGTCATGGTCCCTGCAACACAACGAGAGAGTGCGTCATGGTCCCTGTAACACAGAAGAGAGTGTATCATGGTCTCTACAACACAGATGAAAGTGTGTCTTGGTCCCTGCAACACAGAAGAAAGTGTGTCTTGGTTCCTGCAACACAGAGGAATGTCATAGTCCCTATAACACACAGAAAAGGTTGAATTTGACATGATCACATCCTTTTATTCCCTCATTGGGAAAAAATGATTATGCTGGCCTGTAGATACCTTCATAAGATCTCAAAAGTTCCAGTTCAGTTTGTTTTACTTCACTTCTCTAAAATATTTATCGAAAAATCAGTTTTGAAAAACGAATGTTCAAAGCTAGCACTACTCGTGATTTCATAATGTCTCTAGTCTCGTAATTACTAGAGAGATCAAAAAGATTATTAAATGTAAAGTGAGCACTTGTTTCTGCTCTCAATTTAATGAACACATTATCCACGATTTTTTGGAATCAGAGACTTAGTGTACCATTGAAAAGTCCCTTGACATTCATAGAAAGATTCATAATTTTTGTCAAAAAGCACTTAAAGAATTGATCATGTATCACTTCAAAGGGAATATCACGTAAATTCTTACCTACAGTATAAGCCTCTGAGCTGAATAGAATAGAATTTATTTATTCTGCACCATGCATTCACTTGGCTAACATGTTCGTTATGACTAACTAGAGCCGTGGTAATACTACGATTGTTAGTAAATTTATCCGTGTCCTGCTCTCTTACTTCTTTGTTGCTCTCGTATTTTGTGAGTAGTGGCCTCATTCTCTAACGTTCATGTTGGCTTTCCTTACTCCATCTCGACGTCTGACATTTTCCAGACGGATATTTCGTTCCTTCTCGCCAATATCGTCTCTTCCATCATTGCCTCAATTTCTGGCATTGGCGAGATATGTGATTCATTCTTCTTTATTCTTGTCGCTGCTTCTTTCTCCGTTTCTATTTCCCATATGAACATTCTCCCTCATGTGGTATCATGTTTGCTCTTCTCTGTTGGAGTCTTTCCGAGTTTCAGTTTAGAACGTGTAATGTGCCCTCAGCTCTCAGTTGTTCCGTCCACGCCTTAGTCTTCCTCGAGTTGATGTGGGTCTTGCATATTTTGTCTATTTCAAGTAGGTTAAGCCGATTTCGAAAACTTCTCCGATTGCAATTATTCGATAGCTTTCTTTCGAAACCTATCATTTGTTCCATAATAAAATTGGTTGCTGATGTAGTCTTCAGTCGTACCCTGGCTACGGAAGTGAACTCAATTCATTGTTGACTACTCAGCCGTGTGATCCGTCTCGTAGACAGGGCTTATCAACTTAATAATTAATGTTCTTATTCAATACTATTGCATATAATACTAAAACTCTGATCATCTTACTGGTTTGAAGCCTGCCGTATTACTGAAGCCGTCATCTTGCACACTCTTTAGCAATAAAATTTGACAGAAATTCAAAAGTCGTCTCTCAAAAATTAAATAAATTTTCTAACATTATCATGGTTACGGACATGGGGACTAAAGTGAATGAATTATTTTATTTGGCTTTGGATATTTGATAGGCTGTAAAAAAAATCATCAGAAACTCAAACGAGAAAAAGTAGGAACTTTTCACGAGATTTTTTGACGATACCATGTATACAAATTGGTACATAGTTCCAGTTTTCACTTCGTTTATTTCAGTATCTTTCAAGAGCTCATAGCGTTCGAATTGGAAAAACAACGCTTCCACAATCTATCGAGATCATGACAGGCCCAAAAAATAAATAACTGAAGAAAACGGAATCCATAGAGTTAAGAAAATGGAAAATGAAGTCCAATTAGAGAGGACTGATGGTAACATTGAAGGTTCTCACTCATCGGGTCATGAGGGGTCTTGTATAGTTTTAAAGTTCATTGCAGCCTCCCATCAAAATAAAAACCAGTTATAAATGTTTTTCGTCATATACTTTGAAACCATACCAGACCATCTTATCAAAAATGTTGTAATATCGCATTCTCTCCGAAACATCAGTTAATTTTCTTCAGATTATATTCATACGCAAGGTGGCCCAAAAGTAAGGTACCCTCACTGATATCGGTAGCACTGATACGTCAACAAATGTTTACGACACAATTTAATCGAAGGGTCTCTTACTTTTGGACCACCCTGTACGATACGATGTTATGTATACAGCACCGCTGTATCTTAACCGAGAGGCATATCTGGATATACTCAATGGTAATTCCATATTTTCGGAATGAATTTGGCGATAGATTCGATCACTTATGACGGGTTCAAGATAAAGCACCTGCTCATCGTCGCATCATCATTCGAGATTATCTCAACGAAATCTCTAATTATCATGTTTTGCACTAGGTCATGCTCATGTGCGGTCGCCAAAATCTACTGATCTTACGCCGTGTGATTTATTCCATGTGATTTTTTTCTCTCGGGTTAGATAAAGAGTAGGGACTTAATTGCACCTCCTCGTGGTCTCAACGAAATGAGGAGAAAAATTATTCAAGAATTTGATCATTTGCAGCAACATCGACCGATGACCATCGACCTTGCAACGGCATGAAGAGACGACCAGAATTCTGTGTCGAAAGAAATGGTGAACACGTGGAAAGACATGGAGAGAGGATTTCACGGTTGTATAATGCAGCTGCATCTACTTAATCTCAAGTCATTTCTTTTAATAAAATAATAATTGTTCAAATACTTTTCTTCTGAAAATTCTTGAGCACCTCCTTTGAAACATGGGATCGCATCCATGCAGTGATTATGAAATAGGCAAGAGCAAATTTAAACAATGTTTATTTAATTGCACTGTAGTTCATGTATAATACACGTATTCTAGTTACCACAGATACTGTCTTACACTTCAACATAACTTTTATCAATGCAAGTACAATCAATTCTGATAAATTTGGTTGCCTTTTTCAACCCTATGTAAATCCTTCAGTCACCCTTTAATATACACTCGCATATAGAATCAAGTCTACCCTTACCGCTTTATCGTCTTATAATATACTAATAACGATGCAGGAGAGATCAACTCACCAAACTATTTATCAACAAATTGAGGCTAATTACACAGTAAGACTTTACGTGCTGCTAATTTTGTCTATTAATTCTTGAATAGTATGACACTGTAACGCAAGTACAAGCAAATTAATATTTATTGTCCTTTTGTAAAAAAAATCCCTGTCTCTCAAAGCATCTTGTTTGGCCAATTCACCGTAACCAAAATCTCCTAGCTTGTTTTTTTCGTCAGAAGACAAAAGCTTCAGAATATTCAAGCGGATCACGGCTTTGTTTTCGCCCGGAGTTGCCGAGGCCCTAAATTTCGGAGGCGTCAACAGGCAGCACTTTGGCCGGACAGGCCTGCGTTCACGCGCCGCGTAGTGGCGCGCTGCTGCCACCACCAACATCGCACGTACTCGCATGTCTTCCTTCACCACCGTCACCCACACCAGCGCATGGCGCTGTAAATACCTGCTGCTGATGCTAGTGTCATTTTCCAGCCTCAAGCGAAATTCTGTACATTTAATGACTGATTCTTTGTATTTATTCATTTATTAACTTAATCTTTACATATCTTTTTAATGAGAACTACTATGCATACGTAGCTCAGGTACGAATGGTCTCAAAGAAGTCAAGGCATTTTCTTTTATGACTTGACTAATATACCCTCTTCCATCGTCACTTCTATGAGAGCTAATCTAGTCTCAATTTTACATTCAGTTGTGTCTCACCACTTCCATCTGCACTCACAGTAGTGTTTACAGTCACAGTATCACCCCCTGATATGTGTACAGTCACAGTATCACCCCCTGATATATGGGTAGTCACAGTATCACCCCCTGATATGTGGACAGTCACAGTATCACCCCTTGATATGTGTGCGGTCACAGTGTCACCCCCTGATATGTGGACAGTCACAGTATCACCCCCTGATATGCGTACAGTCACAGTATCACCGCCTGATATGTGTGCTCACGCTTATCGTTTCTTAGTGGTATTCATATTCCAGAATACTCTGCAAATTTAGAGGTCATCAGTTCCATTAAACATAACATGTACAGGACTTGCATTGAAGGAAATTTTTTTCGTCAGTTTTTCTTGATTCGAGGGCAGTGTCATCCCTCGTCATTTTTAAGGCGATGATGCGCTTTGTGTCCAAGGGAAGGAGCGGTTTCGCGTTACGTGTGAGCATTCAAAGATTAGTTACACGTATCCGTGTAACTAACTAGCAGGACATATACCACATGTGGGCCCGAAGAAGCCTTGTAGCTTATTCGGACCCACATGTAGTATATGTCTTGAGCCCGGTTCTTCGTCATTCCTCATTCGATTGTAAACCTGTATCTGATGTAAATTACTTAGGGTCAATAAATAAATAAATGCTTCTAAATCCTTTACCCTATGACGTCGATAGTGTAGGTGTAAACTTTCATCATCACAAGTACACACGGTGTGTAGCGCTAACCACATCGTGGCTGGGAGCATCCATTCCCATGTACGGTCAGTCGGTGGCCACCTGATTTGATGCAGAGTACCTGTTGTAACAATACAATAATCTCAAGGAAATGCTCTCGATCGTGATCAGAAATTGCATTAATGCACATACGATGAAAACTAATTTTTTCTATGCCTGCATGTGGGAATCAATCGGGTGAGGACGCTGAGAAACGTAAGGCGTAGAAATTCAACACATTTTCGCTGGGCAAAACGCTTTCAGAGAGTATACAGAGTTTGTGAATTTCTTCGGGACCTAATGCTGGTTGTAGTGAACATGTAGGCTTTAGAGTGATAAGAACTAAGGAGTAATTCTCCAATGACGCATAACAGCTGCTCTATGTATACAGGTGAATACGAGTTGGAAAATTGTGAATAATTTCTATACTGACTTCCATACATGAGTTCGTGCCAGATTTTTGAAGAACGGCGTGCATCCTTTCGAAACAAAATCAGCCTGCTGTAATTCCTCATTCTACGCAGGTGTATACACTATTGTTTTCCGGCCTCTCCAAGGTAAAAATGATAAGTATTTGAAAAGTTGACTTTACACAAGACATTTGTTCACCTAATTAGATATGAAGGCAAAGCATATAATTTTAGGATATGTATTCTTAGAGCCTGCCGCATGCGTTGCTGTCGCCAGTCAACTCATCCTTCACTTTGACTAAAGTGTTCGCCTCTGGGGAAATAGGAATAGACTGCAAGAAACACAGGGGATTTATATAATTACCATAAAATTACTTCAGGGATATAATTCGTCGAACAGAACTCGAGCGTGATTTTATTGGAAAAATTGCACCAATGAATTTGTCGGAATCTCCGTGGGGAACAATTTGACCTCACGCTAATTTAATGGAACGACATCCTCTGGAGAATTAGAGTATGATTTTTAATGGATAGTGATACAATATTGGTTCCTACATAGTTTTCCGTAACTTTCGTTTGATTCAAAACCAAACTTCATTTCAATCATAATATCAGTATTAAATAATTTATTACTTAGTTGTACTTTAGACACAGTTCATTTTAAAACTTGCTGCGTATTAGGTCATTTATTGAAGTCATATTACTATTTTCGAACCATTTGCGGTGTTCAGTGTGCAGTCGAGGCTCTTCGTATTAAATAACATTCCGATACACAGTTATAAATTGACTCAAATTAGAAAAACAAAAATTAAACAAGTATTAAGTTACGAGATACAATAAGAAAGCGAAAAGTTTGTTACGAGAAATTTGAAAATACCAGCAGCAGATGACCAGCAGCAGATGCGCCAACGCATACAAGAACCTCGAATGAGTGGCAAGTGGTGAGCGGTCGAATAATTAGAGTTTGGTACGCTGTAAGTTGCAGCTTGAGAATAATTGATTAGAAAAAGGATGATTCTATTTTTTCGACCATGAAGCGTCATGAAACAAAATTGAACATATTACTGAAATTCTTGTCCAGTTGGATACCCCGGAAAATACCAAGTTTTCGATCACCTATGCAAATTTATTGCCTTCTTCTTCCCACATATCAGAGTGAACGCTTAGTGGCATTGAATGGTATATATGTTTGAGCAGTCAAACAGTTTTTAATTTATGGGATCTCCGTTCATCTAGTGTCATCAATCAAAACAAAAAAAAAGTTTTTATTTAGCAAAAATACATGAGAGCTATCGCGCACCTTGACTGTGAGGAACACACTAACGTCTTTTAAATGCATGGAAATTCTTAAATTGCCCGACCTTTATCAATTTTCGCTGGAATTTTTTTTATTTATAACCATTAGAACTAGCAGTGATCCAAATCGCAATAAAATAATTTCTACCCAATTGTGTTCCCTTGGTCATTTCTCCAGGAATTGTTTTAAATTAGTCCTTCCTTATTACTAGAGAGTCAAGCCCAATCGTAGCAATCTCTTAGGAAGCACTAAGTTTTAGAATTCTATTTCTTCTAACCTACAACAAAATACCGGATCCAAATCACTTAAAGCTAATTTCGAGAGCTTCCTTCTCTATAGGAATGAGATAATATACGAACGTCCATATAAAGCTACGCGCAAATTTATTGGCAACACGCTTAAAAATATTT
>VOMN01061409.1:0-21637 GCA_014899125.1 Orchestia grillus
ATTAGAATACTGCGATACCCCACCTGGAGCAGCTCGTTTGGGTTGGTCGGACGAAGCTTCTGTAGATGGGCACTTGCAGTTTGCAATTACGCTAGAGGCGGTGGAATTAATCCTATATTAATTCAGTTCAATACTAATCGATTGATCCTTCAAGCTCGTTCACTCACTGGATATTGCGAGCTCACTGAGCAACTAGGCTAATGCTGCTGTCATACTAGGCGCACGTCAACTCTCATTTAAAACTTCTGGGTGACTAGCTAAGCGACGATATGTGTTGCAATCTATTGTGAAAATTTCGTGCTAATTGTATCTATATAGAATACAACGACACACTTCCGAATTTTCAACACCCGAGACTGACTGGAGAACCTAATTTCGTTTGCTCGTTGCAGTTGCTGAACGCGACCGCCCTGCAGGATCTGGTATCACCAAACCCGAACGCAAGCTACCGTGCGACGGCAGCTCCCTGCACGCTCGTGTTCTTCTACAGCGAGCACTGCCCCTTCAGCGTCGCCGCCGCCCCCGCCGTCACCGCTATGGCCCGCCACTTGAACGGGGTCATGCCGGTCTACGCGGTGGACTCCATCGCTCAGCACAGGTGAAGTGTCTCACGCAACTGATCGGAAATTATGCTGATTTGTGATTCATATGCGCGATATTCTTATATGGGCGGCACTCCTGTATAGCCTGGGATGGGAACTCGGGGTCGGTCTTTGACGTACATTAATTAATTTTCTCAAGCCGTAGGAGGGTATTGATGTTCCTCCCTTTTATGTCAGCGGTCTTAATAGGGTTCAGTATTTTTTTGAGCCAATGGAGTGTTTTGACGTACCTCGTTTTGCCGTCAGCATCAACGCCCAGTTTGGCGTGATGGGCACCCCGACGCTGCTGCTGTTCCACAACGGCCACATCGTGACGCAGTACAACGCTAGTTCCTTCACTGGCAGCCTCCTCACCTCCTTCCTGCAGCACTTCACCGACTACAGACCTCCTCAGGACTTCGTAGTTGCAGATGAAGACCATAAAGTAAGTCCTTACCTAAACACGTACTCTGTGCTTGTAATGGAACAAATTGACCGATTTTTTTTCGAAAATTCGCGCTTAAAATGGAAAGGTGAACCAATATAAAATGAAAAATCGATACTTAAAAGGGTTTAAAAATTCCAAAATTCTAACATGTGTTGAAAAATTTATAACGGAAGTCAACAAGGAAGTCCAGATTCGCGATTTTGAAATTTTTTGAATTTTAGTGCTTGTTTTCTATGGGTTCTTCTTTTTATTTTTCTTCACTCTTTGTTCAACCTAGAACTAATCTTCAGGTGTAGTGTGCCTTGTCATCTGTATATTTGTTTCCAGTTTTATATAACCCCACCGTTATTTTTAGTTGTGTGGAAAAATTGGATGTGTTCAGTGTTACTGCTTGGTAGATATATTGTGCTCTCATTCTCAGTTTATGTGCTCGTATTTCGTGGTTCTTCAATGCTACCATTACTTTTGTTTCGTTTTCTTTGCACTTTCTCATTGCGCTTCCTTATTTTCCTTTCATTAAAAATTCTAAACATATTTGGTTCCGTTCCTTGCGACTGCGACCGCTCAATGTCCTAAGTTTAACATAACATTTTCTTCTTCTCTCTTATGAAGATTTACTCCTCAGGGAGAATAGGATAGGCAATAGAGTTAAGTTAGTTGGGTTTGTTTCCATATGCTATTGGGACTGGTAACTCCAGGGGGACACTGTAATGTTACCTCAGCCATAGATAGGCCTCCGGGATTTCTATCATTCGTGCCCACTTTATATCTTTCAATTTTTGTCACACTTTCTTCGCTATCTCTTCTTTGTCTCTTTTTCCTCTTCATTCTTACCATGTTGTTTTAATGTGAAGGGAACCTGTGTTATAACATATCTTATTCGTAGATTCCCCGTTCTTTTTAGTCCAGACTAAATGGGCACTTCTCTTTCGGCGTGACATAGTCCAAGTCACTGAAGCGCGGCAATCTATTCTCCTGCTAGTACTTCTGAATATTTAAATGCGGTGGTATTGTTGGTTGTTCATGTAGATGCAAAATCTGGAGGACCGTTCGTCGAGTAAATTGAACATATCATTTTGTACCTGCCTTCTTTAATGCCATTGTTCATGCTTTGCGCTCGTTTCAGCGCGATTCGTAAATTGTGTCTAATTCTAATTTCCTGGAATTCTCGCGTTGTGTCCCGACCAGGAGTCCGTGCTGCCCCTAAAAGTGGTGCCCTACAGCGGGTGGTGGCTGGGCGCCTCGTGGCTCTTCTTGCTGAGCGTCGTCTCCTCCTGCTTCTTCAGGAGCTCCTTGTGGGACAGGATCACCGAAGCTGTCCTCAACAACTGGCGGGAGGCCGAGGCGCATCACCATCAAGACTGAGCGTCCGATTGTGTTCATGTTTTAATAGAGTGTCTGTGTCCACGGTTCTCTCTTTCTTTCTCTCGAAAACTTGCTTTTGCTGTTTTCGTACTGACCCACTTTTGTAAGAACTAGAGGACATCCATGTAAAGTTCGTATTTCTGAAATATCCTATGCATGTAGGAATAATTTTTCCCGTACCCAATTGCCTTTTCTCTAAGGCAGTGGCGAGATACACGATACGAGAAAACATCTACGTATTTTCCCTCACTATTGTGGCTGTAGAGCCGTGTTATACCCGGAGCAATTCAACTTTATTACCCTTATTTGATCTCTGATGAGCAAAACTCTGATGTCGTGGTCGTATCGATTTTATGCCATTGCCTATTCGCTCTTCTAAGAAGTGTAATATAGAGTTAAAAGAGCACTACGGTCAAGTAATGAGCTCGAGCTGTGAGGCGTGAGAGCAGCGTTCGCATGTAGTTTGTGAGAAGTGACGTCAGCTCAATGCTGTCCGTAATCGACAGTCTATACTTCTTGGCGACCAATTACTGATCATTTATTTCTCAGTTTACTTTATTTTCTATGGAGTCGTGCTGGGATACAGGTATTCCATTGGTCGATGGACTAACTTTTTTCCAGGGAATGAATTCTGTTCCCGATCGCCATGGAAGCCTGACTTCGATGCTGGAAGTTATCATTTCCTGGGCCGGCTGTGAAGTTTGTTACATATAATGAATGTCTTGAGTATTTCGCTAAATTAAACAATTTAGTTGTGAACCGTCATAGAAGAACATTTGTCCTGGCTTCCAGAATTTAGGATTGTTAGTCCAAGAAATTCAAAATGTTTCCAAAATTTACAAGAAATTTTAAATGTTTCTTAGGGTCCAAAATTTCCCTACGTAATTCAGTATGGTTACTATTTTCTACCATTATACATATTTGAATACGTAAAAGTTTTTTACATGTCTTCCATTATGATGTCAAAGATTTTGCTCGGAAAGGTGTATTTTAGTACACTACAAATTTCAAAATGAAAGGTTGATGATGAGTTTATTAGTGTGACCTCAGAGAAGCGTGTGGTGCGGCAGACTGTTCTTAGGTCAGTTGAAACTTACCGGAGCTCGAGCTTAAGTTATTGAAATCTTTTGTATATACTGGAAACGTGTCGAGTCTCCAATATACTGCGATTGAGGCTGATGAAGCTTGAGCGCCTCCAACTGCCTTCGCTCATATTTCTTGGTATTGGCTGAACTGAATAGATGCTAAAGTGGTACATGATGAATATCCATATTAAAATAATACTTTGGGTAGAGCTAAAATATTTCTCTGTTAGCTATTTTCAGACTAATGGCATTGCTTGAAACTTTAATGAGGGAATTTTTCATTGTAATCTCCGTTTAATCTTGTGCTGATTTAAAGGAAAATATCTTGTTACTAAAGCGTATTTGAGTATAAAAATTTGTAATTTCAAATTTCATTGCGCTGTATGAACATGGTGTACCCCGACTTACCCTGCACAGAAGTTTTGGAGATAATTCTGTAATATAGTAATATCCGTTAGCAGTAATGGCCCTCCAGCATCGACACCTAAATGGCTGTGATGTATCATATTTACTCGCGTTTAAACTTGTAAAAAAAGTGCTTGCGCTCGTATCATATTTACACGCGTTTAAACTTGTAAAAAAGTGCTTGTGCTCGTACGTAACTGCAGTAGTGCTGTCCTCGGTAGTTATCGATTCATTGCCCCGTTGTATATTTTATTTTTTCATGCTCTTGTTCAGCGATCTGCGCAAGGCATTTTTCTATGATGAAGTTGGTTAACTGAATGATTTTTTATTGGCGGACGAATCTGCCGCAATTACCTTTTTTCTCGTTTTGTTCAAATGTATGTAACTATGATTATCGTTGATATTTAGCCTTTTCTGCTACCTCGTATTTGTTTGTATTGCGTTGTATGTACCTGTACAGTAGCTTGAATTCATGATGGTGAAAGCGGCAAATACTGACGAATAGAGCATAAAATGGAATTTACTAATTAGTTTTTCACTGATTATATCCGGTTAGAAAATAGATAATGTTCTATTTCATGATCGTTTTCGAAGATGGAAATACGTAGTACTCGAGAAAATTGATAAGTAATATGGTTTCAATTGCTGTCGGAAAACTAATTGTATTTGTAAATAGTCTCATAGGTTCCTCGTTAGCAAGATTGTTTGATTTTTGGTAGACAGCACCTATGAATCGAGCGTATTTCCAACCTATACGTTTAGTGTCGACTTGAGATCATCCAATTGATTGTGCGGTCCAGGGAGCAGGTGGTACACGAGAGAAATTAGGTCCGAAGAGTTCAGAAGATGAAAAAGCATTTCTCAAAGAAGCGTCTTTGTGCGGCGTCTGACCAGTTAGCTGCGCGAGCGCAGACGCGCTTCAGGGCGTCCCAAAAAAAGGACTAACTTTTTCATTGTCTACTTCTCACATTTTTACTTTTGGTTAGGTGTGATAACCCTGATTAATGCCAAATGTAAAGTTAACTTCGAAAAAAGAAGGAAGCGAGCTTGTCTGGTATTGCTGGAAACAAGAAAGCGTCGCTCAAGTGAAAGCATTTTTGCCAGATGTTCTCACAAAACGTCAGCACGGCCTCCTTAGCTAGCACCTGCAACCAGTTGGCAGCTGATCAAAGTGTTGAAGCGAGGCTCTCTAACCAGGGCATTTCTGGGGGTGCAAGGAAGAAGTCAAATGTTCAGCTAATGAAATGGAATATGTTTTTTTCGTCCGTCAAACTTAGTATGAACTCGTATTTTCATCCTGAAGTAGCTGTAAATTTGGTCGAGGGTACAAGGATACGACAAAATTTCCTTTGATATACATGTGTGGAAAAAGATTGGGTATCACTGTGTTCTGAAGTTTGAAGAATTCCAAATTTCTAATTAAATCTTCTGCGTCGCTGTCGAGTCCGTTGCCCTGCGTTATCGGTTGTGTTCGTAAATGGGGGAAACCATTTCGGATTCTTGCCAATGTGCAGAAATGAGTGGACTCAAATTTGGAGCAAATCACCACTGTTTTTTTATGTCATTAAATTGTAGCCAGATACGTGTTATTTTCTTTGCTATTACCCATTTAACGCGTATTTGTGGTTATTAGTGAAAAAAGTGAAAAAGAATTGCTCTAGGGCACTGTGTTTGGATCGAGAAGAACGTGACTCTAAAAGGGCGCTTTGCATGAAACTTCTGAAGCAGCAAAGTTGAGTTCGGTAAAGATGATGAATAATTATTATTATCAAATAACGGAGTAATTGGTTGTTTTTTGTTTTACTTCTTAAAATAGACATTTCCTTCAGTCCTTCATCAGCTCTTCTTTGTCTATTCTTCCTCATCATTCTTAATTTGATGTTTCTATGCACAGGGGATCCTGTGTGGGAGCATTCCTGCGCATAGATTCTGTATTCGCTCTAGTCCGTATTAAATTGTCCCTCCTTTTCGCTCTTTTTGGATCACATTTCCCGTGGATAAAGAGCTCTGATAATCCTAATTAATTGCTGCTAAAATTGGCAAGACCAACGGAATTATTGGCCTTCAGGAGCGAGTGTAAGGCAACCTTTTAGATGGGACTGTAGGAGTCCACACAGCTCAAGTCATAAATAATATTTCTACATCCTGATAGGAAAAGCTGTATAACTCATTGTAGGTTTTCGGAAGGTAACTGGCCATATTTTATTAAATGCAGTCGAACTTTTCGATTTGGGGGAAAATGAACATGCTTTGGAATTCAACGTGACAATCTTGAGCTCATTGTTTTTCGTACATTTCTATCCATTTTCGTCGTACGTGATTGTTACCCTGCCATTACGTGATATTTATAAAGATAAAATGAATTCGAGGAAAATCTCAGTATACCTTGAACTTCATTTTTTGCCAAGTTTACATTAACGTTCATTTCACCGCTGGAGAATGCGCTGTTTTTGTAACCTACCGTGCACCTTATTTTGGCTACTTAGCACGTGACAACTCAGCGCGTGCTAGTTTATCGAAATACCTAATGAGTAGTAGCCTCACGAGTAGTTTTGAGCTTCTAATGACCGAATTATTTTTTGCGTTGAGGCTGCGTTGAGCTGTGTGCGGTGAAGTCGGCTGTAAGCTTGTATGTGTACCAACAACGGTGCTACATTTGGCTTCGTACCAAAAGCTAGCAACAACTTTATGAAATTCAATCTCTAGGCCACTTCTGATCGATGAAGGGTTATTGCTCTTCTAATTTCGTTCTTCGAGTGTATTACTATTTTCAAACACATTTCCTTCCCTTGAAAAGCCGAAGAAGTGAGCTTGGTACCCTCCTCCGTGACAATTGTCATAGACCCTGCACCCGGTCAAGCGAATACGTTGCTGTTTTTTCAGCAGTTTACATTAATCTCGAAAGGTTAAGCGTCACCTTCAGTGAACGCAACTTGTGCATATTGAAGGAGATGAAGTGGTTACACCTGTCTGGACTTGAGCACCGAGTCTAGTTTCAGTTCTCAAACGCAGAATGATCGACGTTTCAGTTCTTTTTCGGCCATCTTGTGTGTGTGCTTACCTCACCCACGGTCCTAGCAACTTGTTTTGAGACGATATTAACTTTGGTGTTTATTTACATCTTCCTTTGAAATGATCCTGCTTTTTGCATGCACATGAATGATTGACAGGCCTTGTAGCACGTGCTCTAGGTTACGATTACCTTTCCTGCTTCATCTTCGCACGAGTGTGTGCTTTACCTTCACGTGCAGCACGAGGACCTCCTCACTCGCTCCTGAAGGTGCAGGTATCCCCAGGGGCGCGTCTCCCACTGCTGCGGGGGGCGCGTAGGGAAGCCGTAGCTGCAGCCCCTGGGCCCCTGAGCAGCTTGCATCAAAGCGACTGTTTGCTGACGTCTTTTCGTGCATTTTTCAAGAATTCAATAATGGTCCGACATAAATTACAGCCAAACTTGATGTCAAGGTATATGTCGCTACAAAACCTGATGTTTGGGTCCGACGTAAGTTACAGCAAAACCCGATATCAGGGTGCGACATAAGTTACAGCAAAACCCGATATCAAGGTGCGACGTAAGTTAAAGCAAAACCTGATGTCGGGGGGGTCCGACGTAAGCTACAGCAAAACCTGATGTTCTGGTCGCACGTAGGTTTCGAATGTTGTATAAAATCCATAACTAGCGAATTTTCTCCCTCGCCTTTTGCTTTGCTTCTCGTAAATTATGGTTGACGCTCTCCGCCACAGGCCCTGCTAGGGCAACATGCTTGCGTCGTGCGCTACGAGCCTTGGGGGCATGCATCATTCGGCCGTTCCTTTTCATCGATTTTCTGAAGTCTTTTCATTCAAACGCACCTCTGGGGATGGGTAATTTGCTTATTCAGGTATACGGCACTGCACTGCCGAAGTCCGACTTGCAATTTTTTTTGCCATTTTCTTTCCCTGTCATTAAGATATTTGATGCTTTGCCAACCTATGGCATGACTGCATTCGCTGCTAAGACTGTTTCATTCTAATTTTTTCACTCCTGTAAGTGTGAGGTATGATAATACTACATGACGCAGTTTTCCCTTACCTCAGTAGTGGCGAAATACGAATCGAACAACACACCTTCATAATATGAGCACTATGTATTTTTATTTTAACCCTTATGGAGCTCATTTAATTAGTGTATCTTTATTTTAACCCTTAAGGAGCTCATTTAATTCGTGTATTTTTATTTTAAGCCTTAAGGAGTTAATTTAATTTGCCTACCTCGCTAGCGCGTATTTACCACCGATTTCGAAAGTTTTGGTAAGTGGTCTGCACTGGCGACAATTTAAACTTAGTTCAAGGTCAAGTCTCAATCAAGTCCATCCGATGGATCCATGGACGCATGACGTGGCTCCATTGAGTCCATCCGAGGGGAACTGGTTGAATGAATCGGATGGTGTGATCTCCATTTTATTCCAGGCTAACTGGTTCAATTGAATTACCTTTCATTTTCCATCCGGCACCAGAAAAGAGGTGTGTTAATATACATTTCCCATCTGACACCAAGAAGGAGGTGTGTTAATATCCATTTCCCATCTAGCACCAAAAAGATGTGTAAAAATGAACAGTTTAGTTCTAATCGTGAGTGATTGTATGCCTCACTTTGTACTTTTCTGGTGATCCAACCTTACGTACAAGAACTCAGTCATTTCGTGCGAGGGTTTCTACTGAGGGCTATCAGGTCTAGATAGCTTCACGGCACAAGTTTCAGACGCCAGGCTTTACAATCCGCCTCTCAGTTACGAAGCATGCCGCGCTCTCATGAGTGCCCATGGCGAGGACAAACGCTTTCTCCTAGCTCAGGGTTAGAAACTAAGAGTGTCCAGGTATGGTTGTATCGCTATGTCTCTACGTTCGCCATGTAAAAAGTAGACACGGTCTACTAATCGACAATTTAGTCTGGCTACATCAACGAAACAGCCTTCGTATACTCTTGCATGACGTGATACGGGAGAGTTGACCGTGATGTGATCTTGGGAGAATTTGTAAATTGTGATATTATTGGTGGATTTTTAATTATAGGCACCTTTTATTTCATGCAGTTGGGGGGATAAGGGAGTGTGAATTTACAAAGGCATGGTCATGGAGTGGGATAGGGTTTGAAAATTGATCGATCGGTCAATCTATCACTTGCGTAGCAGTAGCTAACTTTGCAGCGTTTGTTGAATTGCTTGTGATCGAAAAAAAAACCCTTGAAACTAGCTATTTGGTACGAAAAATAGAACATTCACATCGCCTAATTTTAGGCATTAAAACTGAAAATATCGATCATTTGTGTGAGATCAAATTGCGTAAGATGTTGTTTCTAAATTAACTCTTCTGTCTCTTGCAGGTGTCTTGTTATTGTGGTACCCAAGCTTCCAAAGTTTTGCCCCGTGGAGGAATTTAGTTTTCTAAATGAGAGTTGGATCGCAGTTTGAACAAAGGTCAGTTTACTTGTTATTTGAATATGCGTTCCATTCAGTTTTTCTAGACTATGTAACTCTATGATCGTCGAATGTATCATTAATTTGGGAAGAGCTCGAAAATAGTTTCTAAGGATGTATATGCATGATCTTTTATGTATGAAATTTGGGACAATGTATGACTGTTTATAAAAATTTTCTCAGGTGGTAATTTATATCACTAATCATTGGGTTTGAAATGGGAGGGGGCACATCTCACTATCCCAGTCTTGTCGTCGTTGCGCAGCCGGGAGGTAGTTGTAAAGTCTGATACGATTGAATTGCAGGATACATCAAAAATAAATGTTGAAGTCGTATGATAATGCTGCACATTAGAGGATGCGCACGTCACTCTGACATAGTTGGGGTAATCGAATTCCGCTGCCGCTAGTTCAGTGCGTGGATCCGAATGCATTTGGGTTTCTCTCTTTTTACATATTTGTATTCTCTTCAAACTTGTCCTGTATATTCTCTTTAAAATAGTCCTGTGCGTGTTGCGCATTAAAATTACCACGAACGTTACATCACTTAGAAAAAATTCAACCAATTTTTTCAGTGAAAATTGACTAAATCAAGGGAACAAAGCTATTCACTCGTTGAATGTTACCATTGTTTGCAAGTTCATTTCAAGTTCATTGCAAGTTCATTGTTTGCAAGTTTGATCCATAACATGCATAAAAAATCGAGGGAAATAAGCCGGGCGCAGTCGTGCACTGGCGTTCCCTGTGTTGCATGAGCTCACTCTATTCGTCGCTGGTGACGAAGCGCTTCAAACGGCTGCCAATTATCTGTGCTTTTTGCTGTAGTTTGAAAAGTCTCATACCCATGTCGTTAATGAGCTGGACGTGTTATTTGAGGTTTAACGCTCCGCGATGCTTGGTTTTGGCATACATGGCCAGCTGAACTTATAGAAATTTAAAAACAGTCTGCTTAGGGTATACTTTGCTACTAAATTACGGTCGGGAAATGTTTTGGAGACTTAACTGTGGCGTAGTAACATAAATCCTGAAAATGTAATAGCCCTTAAAATGTGACTATATTTTAGGCAATCTTCCAATCATTTTTGTTTTCCTACTCGAAGCTGTAAAATTTTCGTCTTCGAGCTGTTTTTATACAGCAAGCTGTTTTGTAAAACAGGATTAATTGGACGCTAAAGTAAGTAATTCTAGGATTTTTTCAAGAGGACAAGTCGGAAACCGTGAATGTGTTGAGCCAAGAGTGTCCTCTACATCGAACAGTGATAGCTCTTGCGAGCGTTTCTGTCAGCATGTCGTATGGGACTGGGACGACGTTGGGGATAGACGAAACTCTTACACTCGATGAAGAGCTGATTTTATTTGGTCTCTAGCCAGCCTGCGTTGGAAATTTCGAAGTTCACGTTTCTTAAAGATTGGAAGCTTAGTTTTTAATTCGCTCTAGCAACATTGCAGAGTTGTATTGGAGTTTTGTGGTTCGATGTCATAATTTGAGTGGTTATACAGTGCAGTTTCTCTATCATAGCTCTACATTCGTTTCTTGTATAAAGCGCTAAGTTGTCTTCAGCAAACAACCGCTCTATAGTCGTCCTCTGCATAGAGCGCTAGGTTAGCTCCAGTAAACAACAGCTTTACAGTCGTCTCCCTGCTTTAGAGCGCTAGGTTGGCTTCATTTAGCTGCTCTACATTTGTCTCCCATATAGAGCGCTAGGTTGGCTCCAGTAAACAACTGCTTTACAGTCGTCTCTCTCCATACAGGGTTTGATCGGTTCCAACGAACAGCCGCTCTACAGTCGTCGCCCGCATAGAGCGCTAGATCAGTTTCAGCAAAAAACGCTCTACAGTCGTCCTCCGCGTAGAGCGTTTTCAACTGAAGCGTTTTCAAACAACACGAAAAATGTTTGGCACCTGAAGTAAATAGAGCGTCTTATGAGAAGCACATAACAAGAGAGGGCTGTCGTTTACCCACTGCAAGGGACAACACTTACTGCAGTGCTGTCGTGTCATGCGGCCATGCTTGTTTGCCTTCATTGCTCGCTCTCACTTCTTCTGATTTTCGATCGCAGAAACTATTGCAGGTTTTTCCTTTAGCTCCTTATTTATTCTTTCCAAACCTCGCGGTACGTGAGCGTACAATATAGAAAAAATTCTACAGAGCATCATTTGTTTCAGAAGTATAAGGCGCTGCCAATGCATGTTACGTTTAAGTGCTGTTTTTGGTAAGTTAATAAGCATAATTGTTCTGTAAAATACCTATGCAACCAAGTGCGTCAGACTCGAGAAATTTAGGAACATGTAACGGAACACAATCATTGGGTTTCAAAGCTTGACGCTTTAACTGTTATTGGGTAATGCTGAAATTTCGCGCTATTGACTTCCATTGCACACGGAATACGTGGATACGGTGCTCTGAATGAGCGCATCTGTGATATTATTGCCGGATTTTCCCAATGACTCGTGTCAGTTGTTATCAGTTTTGTGTCTCGTGGTCCAATCAAGTCCTAGGAAAAGTCCAAAACTCTCATCAGGCTTTCTCTTTTTTTCAATGAACACAATAACCATTTTGAAAAATGAAACTCTCGAGCTCTCGCTATTGAATGAATGAACACTTTGGCGGGCATCTGTTTCTTCGTGTTATTTTACGAGTAGAGATTTCAGCACGGAGGAACAACACATTTGCCGCGGTGGCAAATGTGTTGTTGATGACTCGCTGTGCGTGCGTCTTCTTTATCTGGCTCAGCTCAGCGATAAGAAACATATTACTGTACGACCTGAGGCGTATCGTGGCCAGTACCACTCTCACCGCACCTCTAACCTGTGATTGTGTTTCAGGCTGCCACTCGGACGGACTACGTGTACCGGTGAGTCGACCTGGTGTGCTTTCTGGCCTGTCCACCGTGCTTTTTTTGCCGGTGCCTCCTGCTTTGTTGCTCTGTGTTGTTGTGTTGTGTGTTGTTTTCGCCGCCACATTCCTTTTCGTGGGCAACTCGAAGTTCATCCGGGGTGCCCATTGTACGTATAAGCATCTCTACATACATCACAGTTTTTAGCCTGTTTTTAAAGTGTGTTTTTGTAAACATTGGAAAAAGGATGAGCAGATGTTATACATATTTCTAATGATTTTGTTTCCCTACCTCTCGTAATTGTGGAGGAAGAAACATCTGGGGATTGTTTTATTTCATTTCCTCTGGTTATCCACGCGACGACGCCCGTATTTGCCGATAATAACCGGACATGTCCGCGTCATGGCCGTTCTTGGTCAGAGGACCGCCCGAGTAACATGATGGAGCGAGAGCCGATTGTTTTAGTGACACTTAGTCATGAGATTATTCTGTGTTGAGCATCGAATTGCTCAGCGAATGCTTAAGATGTAATAACTTATATTGGAGAGACCCTGTGATTCAGAACGGATGACAGTCACCCAATCAAGTCACCTACCTATATCTTTTTATCTCTTCACGAAGAGGACAAGTATGTTGGTTATGTTTGTTCCATAGTCATCATGAACCCGAACATTAGATGTTGGGTAAATTTACTGTAAACGTTTGCTGGAAGGAAAATGTGTCACTTATAGTCATATGCTCGTAAAAACTTGAGCTATCGTGTACAATCTTAGGACTTTGAAGCTTTAAGTCTTGGCCACTTGGGCAGCTCCTATCAAATGTTGGCAGTGGTGTTGAAGAGCCGGAGTTAGACCCGGCATATCTCACGAAGTTGGAGCCGTAGCAGGTATTTTTCATTCATAATTTGCTGTTTTTATCCGCAGGAGATCCCATGTGGGAACACACCTCATGTGCGTAGATTCCATATTTTATGTAGTCCATACTAAATAATCCCTTTTCTTCGCTTTCTTTATATAAGGGAACAACTTTAAACTATCTAATTTTCTAAGTTACTGCGTACGAAGTGTCCACAGTTGCACAAAAAATGCAGTGGTGAATTATGCTTGGCGGGGAATTTTACTTTTTTGTCGTTACATTTGAATGTATCCTTAACCAAGTGTTGCTCATCCAGTCGGTTTAAATGGACGAAACTTGTTAAATCATAAATATATTAGGTTGCCTGGAAAATTCTGAATGATTTTTAAGCAAATATTTATTGCAATTCTCTTACATATCCGTGTGCGTCTAGTTAGATTAAAAATAAAGATTTAACATTTCGAATACGACTGTTACATGCTCATGACAAAATGTCATCGATTCTTCATTTTAGGTACCCTTCATTGACTATCAAGATGGGTAGCGATAAATTTCAAGTACAAGTGTTAATGCTGTTTTTCGGAAGGAAAGGTTAAAGTGCTGCATAGAACAACAGATTTTTTTGAGTGTGTTTGGAGATGTTGCTGTGGGTGAATCAACTTGTCGATGATGGCTTCGAAAATTTAAACTGGGGAACTTTAGCTTCGAAAGTGTCCATCGCAGTGAGCGTTGTCTTCAAAATCTTAACGTTTTGAAGACAAAATTCACCGAGACAAAGACCGAATATCACGATCATGTGAAACTTGTAGAAGATTTAGACTTCTGGACATTTCATTCCTTTCGCCAATAAAAAATGCTCAGAACTATCCATATAATTTCATAGTAAGTAAGTAATTACGTCGTATTCATAAGAATTCATGCCAGGAAAAGTTCTAGTTGACTGCATTTACTTTTCTCGCAAGTAGAACTGCCCGATTACCGTTCGAACTCCATGCCTCATTTGGATGTATTTGTGAGTTGTGTCGCACTGCACGGAGGCTAAAGTGAGTCATTGCAGCTTTTGATCATCACTCACCGTTCTCTTCTCCATCACCTGTCCATTGAAGCCTTTCAGAAACGTCATCTATTGACTCGCTTTTGACGGCTTTGGCGAGGTGTTTGTCCGGGACCTCGCGTACGAATGCCAGTTCTAAGCGCAAGTGTGATGCGTAGTAAGCGCAGTCTACTGAGTGCTCGCAGTTCGTCCACTTTTAGTGGTGCATCACATGGCATTTTCTGCAGTATTCTGCTGCAATATCCCTCACAGTAATTGTCAGTATACCCCATTCAATTTTATTCTTCGTCGTCTTGAATGTACACATCGCAACGGAACTTCAAAGGCGTAGCTGTTACGTGTGAGATTCACGCTTCGGCATGCACGATTTTTTGCCAGCAGATGTGTGGGAACCGCCAAGTTTTGACGGCATAAACTGGAATTGAGGCCACACAGAAGTGCGCTGTAACACAGGTGTGGTGTTCTATTCAACTGTCATGGTTCATTCAACGCACGTGCCGAGAGGCCGCTGTTAAAGTCGGTTATTTTTTCATTGCATCAATGGTTCGTCACTTGTTTTCACGCCTTTATCCTGAAGAGAAATTCCGGTCATGTCCGGGGAACCTCCGCTTCGGCTGGCGTTTTCCTTACGGATACCAGAACATGCGTCACAGCATGTAAATCAGAGCGCCGTAATATGAGTCCTTATTAAGATTTATGAGTGAGTATTTTCATTATTATTGTTTATTTGTCAAGATTATTGATAGTAACTCACAAATTTTAACCTGGCATCGTAAATTCACGAAGGTCTCTAATTGTACAAGATTTAGGATCGAATTCATGTAATGTCTAAAGCCATTCTTAAATTATGACACTTCGCGTTACTCGCACCACATCACTCAGTCCCTAAACTTAAAAGTCCGTTATGGTCTGCGCTCGAGCCTTTTGTGGATTTAGTTGTTAGGCTTTGAGTATTTTCTGGATTTAGTTGTTAGGTTTCGAGCCTTTTGTGGATTTAGTTGTCAGGCTTCGAGTATTTTGTGAATTTAGTTGTTAGGCTTCGAGTATTTTGTGGATTTAGTTGTTAGGCTTCGAGCCTTTTGTGGATTTAGTTATCAGGCTTCGAGTATTTTGTGGATTTAGTTGTTAACGTTTTTCACGTTATATTATAGGTGAGTTAAGAGTGGATTTGGAAATCCAAGTAGACAATGCAGAGTTGAGTTAGGTTGGCCTGCGTGGACCACGTCGGAGCGGCGCACAGAGCGTGTCATTACAGCTGCAGCCTTCAGGTCCGGGCACAGGTGTGCGTGGCCGTGCCAGTGTCAGTGTGACGTACGTGTTCGTGCGTGCAGGTGTACATTATTTTCCTCAAATGTTTTATTTAAAGTTTCTCTTTTAATTGATGTTGCAATGCAGAGCGCTTCTAAGTTGTTTTATTCAACTTTTTCGATCATTAAGTTCACTTAAATGATCGGGCGACGTAAACTTCCGAAACGCGTGATGCGTTTATTTTCTGCGTTACTTTCAAGTGTCTTTGAATATTTTATGTAGCTCGGATCTTCTGAGAGAACTGTTGGAAGACTCCACGTAGTTTATTAATAATCAACTCTAACGATTTAAAGAACGTTTTTCCTGTTTGCCAAGCACTTTCATGAAAACTTTTCTCCGCTTTTCTGTGGACGTCAAACAACAATTACAACGCTCGTCCCAACACCTGGCAAGCCTGAGTGGAGTTGTGTTGAAGCTATTCAGTGTACAGCAGCAGAGCTGCGCATTTCCTTCCTGTGATTTTTTTAAAACATTGCATTTGGTGTGTGTGTTTTGCTTCGTTCTGAGGTGCATTGTGCTCTCAAGACAAAATTGAAACCGGTGAAAATAATGGCGAGAAAGTCATACAAACATCAAGTAAACTGGTTCGTCCGTGGCCAGCGTGCTTTATATTAATGAGGGACTCCCTAAACGGCGAGAGAAACCGTTCAATATATTGCATAGCCAGTATTGTGTGTATAAGTGCCGTAGATAAACAGCAAAAACTTGTGTTTGAATTTGCAGTGTGAATTTGTGGTGTGGTTTTGAATCTGATTTTGTTTTTGAATTTGTTGTGTGATTTTGCACTTTGTTTTGCATTTTGAATTTGTAGTGTGATTTTGTATTCGATTTTGACATCTTCGTGTGCCGGTTTCTTCAAAGAAGTATGACGTTTTTCATGTATCCCGTATTTTGGTGCATGACCCTAGTGCCACTGAATTACTATCAAAGACTTAAAATTTTCATACAGAAACTATGAAATCGTCATTGTGTGCCTGTTCATACGCTTTACTCGCATGGTTTGATGCCACGAGTCCGCTAGCAACCGACGCTTGCGGTGTACGCTCACCAGTAATAATCACTTACACTTAGATTGGGACGTGCGTCATGTTTGGGACATGCGATCGTCTTGCCGAACCTAACGTAGCCAAAGCTAACCTTACGTAGCCAAAGCTAACCTAACCTAACGTAGTCAAAGCTAACCTAACGTAGCCAAAGCTAACCTAACCTAACGTAGCCAAAATACTAACATGCATGAATGCAAATTTGTAAGTTTTCGTGAAATTTGTGTTCATTACTCGAATATGCTAGTTTAGATTAGGGGGAAAATTAAGAGGATAACCAAATTTGTGAGGACACAATCCTTCGTTGTTTAAGTTCATAGGAGATAATTGTCGATGTTGAAATTTTCCTGTGCGGAGAATCACAGTCAAAGTGTTAAAACACTGAGGAATATGTGACATATTGTTTTTGTTCGTAACGATTTCGACAATTTGTAATTTTAATTCAATTCCACTCTTTATTAATTTGTGAGGTTTCGTTTGAAGAAGTAGCAACCTTCTTGTAAACGAGTTACTTTCGTGCCCTGATTAACTGATCTTTACTAGATAAAGTGAATAATGGAAAATATATACTGGTGTTCGGAAAAAAGAGGTACACAATTTCACTCCTACCAGAAAGTGGCAAACTAAACACTTTTGTCTCCATGAAACTTTGCGGAAGAAAAATGGGTTTTCGAGATGTTAGCTGTTTAATGTTTGAAAGGAGGAAATTTGAAAACAAAATTGCCGACAAATAATTCATGAATATAATTACCTGGGTAATCCTCGTTACTTCTTGCCAGTAATTATAAGGCATTGAAAACCCAGTAATGTTGTATGTCAGCTTGGTTAGAAAAAGGCTTCTTTGTTATTCTTTTTTAATTTTCGACATGTCCTGGGTACACGAAGCTTTGATTACAAAGAATTTCTCGCGGGAACATTCCCGGGCTCGTACTTTTAACGTCCAATTTCAAACTTGTTTCAAGTCGGTCTTCACAGCTACCTGAGAACCCCTTGAATTCACGTACAGTGATATCAGGAAATGCTTTTCATTCCTGTGTTACGCTTTAGTGCGCTCTGTACATCCCTGGTAACGTAGCATGACTCCGAACGTTCGCTATTAGCACTAGTACCAAATGGAGATATTTTGCCTGTTCTTTGATACGTGCATGAAATATGACCGAGTTCAATTTCTTTGGCCGTCTTGTTTCAGCGAAAAGGGAGGTTAAGTGCTAACATAGAATGTTGAATTAGGAGTATTTTTTCATACACACAGCTCGTATTGTTCGCTGTACTGTCCTGTGCAGCATCCTTTAGACGTTGTTCCTTGATTGTTTCTCATAGGTTGTATAAACGCTTGAAGCTCTCGTAGAACCTATGTGCCTTTGAGTCTTTGTGCGGGATGTGCTGTTTTATTGAAGCTCTAATACTTGATTTTACGAAATTTGGTCGACTTTTCATTTTGGAGACCCTCTTTATGGATAGGCCATAGGCAATAGGGCTAGGTTTGGTTTGTCTATTCTATGCTATGGGGACTAGCGCCCCCAGGTGGGGCACTGTTAGCTATAAATAAACCTCCGGGACTTCTACCTTTCGTACCCATTTTACTTCTTTCCGTTTCTATGCCTTCTTCGCTGATTATTCTTTATCTTTTCTTCCTCTTGCTTCTTGGCTTGCTGTTTCTATGCCAACGGATCTTGTGTGGGAACACACCTCGTGCATAGACACCCCGTGCTCCCAAGTCCATGTTAATTAAATGGTCCCTACTCATTCGGTGTGAAATAGTCCGAGTTCCTGAAGCGCTGCTATCCGTATCACACCCACTACGATATTCATTTTTGAAGCTTTCCAGCGTGTTGGCGTGTGTATTGACTCACATCGCAAGCAAAGTGTCGTTACTGTCATTGATTATTTATCGTAGATCTTGTATGGCGATTACTGCACGTGATATTCCAGTATATTGTAGGTGCTCGGACCATCAATTGTGGTATGAACTCCAGTGGGCCACACATTCCATTGTCAACAATAGACAAACATTTGTGTAGCGTACACATTGATTGTTCCAGTGTTAGCCAACCAAACAAGTGCGGCCTTGTGTTCACTGTCAGGTATGTACGTACAGTTTCAAGTTCAAGCTATTCATTAACGTGTAAAAATCATGCAAAATTGTAACATGCATTAACTTTAACATGTACCCCAGATAACTTTTACCCCAGCTTACTCATATAAAACATCAAGTGGAGATAATCACTCGCATTGCATTTTGTGTCGCGAACCCTCGTTATCGTAGTTGCGTGTAAGGTGAACCTTCACACCAGGCGCGTCAGTGAAGGTAGAAGAAGCGTAGAAAATCGTTGTGTATTGTGGCCTTTCATCATCGGTGTGTAGGCGATCAGGTGTACAGCAGCCCTCCACACTAGGCCCGGCATCGGAATATCAGACTCACGCCGCACCACAGCCGCCACCGCCACCATGACTCAGTACATGCCAGGCGTGCTCGTGAAGAGTGGTCCTCCTCCCACGCGGTCCAAGGCCAGACTTGTACTCTACATGTGAGTTTTGGTGACCAGTTCACTCGAGGCCTCGTGTTCGTGCTTTGAATTGGACTTTGGTGCAGTGTGTGCAGTTCCTTTACCAGGGAACCGGTTCTGCGAGATCGTAGTGGAGTTTGCTGCGCTTGTTTGTTGATCGTTGAGTGCATACCGGGCACCTAACGTATCACTTTCGATTTCTGCGTCGTTTGCTTGTGTACACGTGACGTGCGTGGTACGTTCATCAGGGGCCTGAGCCTGGTTTGGATTAACTGTCCAGGAATGTTTTCTGTACGTAGTTGCTCGTGGTGAACGTGGAGTTATTACTGGCGAGGAATTAACGAATGCGATAGAATTTGACTGAGACACGCTTTAATTCATGATTGGGTTGACCCCAAGGCTACTTAATGATACCCTGAAACCAAAATATTCAAGTCCATGTTATTATTTCATCTTCGTGTATTTACCCACGTACGCGCTCTTCGAATTCATGGCTATAATTAGTCATTTTTAATGAATAAAAATATTCGTTGTTTGAAATTTATTGAGCCGACGTTTGTACGTGTCCACTGTGCATGTGTGGAAGTGCATATCGTGTTGGAGGAATGTCAGTTAAAAGAAGAAGTTCTACTTAACAATAACACGTTTCAGTTTAATTTTTCTTTTCTCAAGTCCATCTGGAAAACGCTTTGGTTTTAATATAGTTTAATACCTGCGTGCGAATTTTCCAACGGCATGACGACAAAAAAAGTATGGAATTGAATTGCGTAAATTACTGAATTGTGGATACCGTCAAGGACTGTTTTTCTCGTGCTTGTGTGCTCCATGTTGTCCTGCAAAGCCTTCGAATAGTTGTTGGTGATGGAATTTATTCTGAAACGCCCACATCAATACTGAGAATTTCATCTCCGCTCCACCGCAATGTTTCGAAAATATGATTATGTAGAGTAGGCAAAATGAATCAAAACTAGAGTGCAAAAATACGTCATAAATGTGCTCCCATACCTAACTGAAACTAAAAAGTCATTAAGAACTGCAGTGCCTCAGTGTTTTAGTGCTATTGAGGCCATGTCTAGATGTTAAAAGAACGTATGCCAAATTTCGTAATTGAAGGTGGCCAGTTTGTTAAATTCGTGATTCACCTTCGTCTAGACTTTATTAACTGTACTAAAATACGACGATTCCATTGCTAAGATTTGCGTAAATAATAATGATATTAATATCCATTCAGCCAAATAATAGCCATTAGATAACTTGAACGAGATCGGAATGTTTTGTTATTTCCAAGTTACCTCAGGGATGCAATTACTCGACCGTAGGTTCACACAGCCATCGTTCCGGCGTGTGCTCAAGCATAAAGTTACTCGAAATTGTCGAACTTGAATATTTCGGTGATGAATTGATGGCAATAGCCTCGTCATGACAGCGTGCGCTGATTGGATTGGAAAACTTGTAGCCGAATTTTTTCTGCATCCAAAGTTACCAACTGATCAGATAATTCCTTTAACCCCGGCATGGTTGCTACTGAAAAGATAGAATTTTGAAACGACTTGATTTGCTAGAGATGCATAGCACGAGTTCACGCGAGAATGGTCTGTTTGTGCCCAGAGAGGTCAGGGAAGGGCAAGTAAACTCGAGTCAGGGTTGTTTTTTGTGTTAAATCGAACAGTCGTCGAGAAAACTCGTAAAAAGTTGAAAAATTCGAATCGGGATTGAAGACCAGTTAACCAAGTCAAACATATCACGGGTAGCATATCATAACCCGTCAAGAAGTCCACAAAACCCCGAAATTTAATTAACAACTTGAGCTTGTGCTGAACTACGATATTTTGTAGTTAAACAATTCATGTTCATCGATTGTTGAAGTATTTATTTCCAAGAAGATTAGACACAGTAAAAAACTGATTCACATGACAGTTTTAAATTTCATTTGCATCCAGAAAAAAAGTGCGTGGGCCGTATTGAACTTTCGTTTAAAAACCGAGTTTCCATCCGTCATGGTGGCATCCAGTGCTGCCATCCGAAAAATTTCCTTTCCTCCAGAACTACTCAGAGAATTCCCCCAGATTTACCTAAATTCCCCAAAATTTTCCTTACATGAAATTCGTTTGAAAAACACATTATAAATAGAAATTACTTAAAACTACTAAGAAATTATTTATTCTTACCTTATTACGGCAAGTTTTCTTCTTCTCCAGCTTCCACGGTTATCAATTCCTTAGCATCTTCTAAACGCTTAACGTAAATACTATGCGTTTTTACATTTTCTACGTCTTTCACCAATGCTTGGCTTGGTTCCCCTTTAGTGCAGCCACCATGATTCTTTTGTATTGCCTGTTTCGCCAAAGTTCTATCAGCTGTGGATTTCGTTTTTAATTAATTAGTTTTCTTTGTTTTGATGTGATTATTCGTAGAAAATATGATTTCAACGAATGCTGACGAATGGGGCAAACACGTCAGATTCACCATGAAATTGGAAAGAANTGCCTGTTTCGCCAAAATTCTATCAGCTGTGGTTTTTGTTTTTAATAAATTAGTTTTCTTTGTTTTGATGCGATTAACCGTAGAAAATATGCGCTCAACGCATGCTGACGAATGGGGCGAACACGTCAGATTCACCATGAAATTGGAAAGAAGTCCAAATTGTACCAGTATTGTGGTATGCTGTCATTTGGCTTATATTGCTGAATATCTTTA
>VOMN01061427.1:0-24989 GCA_014899125.1 Orchestia grillus
TCAAAAATGGAAGTTCGAAAGAGTGCTGTTAAATACGTGACAAGACGTGAATTACATTATTATAAAAGGATTTTTTTTAATAATGTTGTTACATTATTAAAGTGATCTCCATCGGATGACTTACAAACGTTGAAGGTTGAAATTTCATTGGCACACGTAGGTGTAGTCCTTGATATCATAGAAGGTGCAGCTCACGACGCACAACTAATGCATTAAATATAATCGGCATCTCGTATAGGCGGAAGGAAACGGTGAGAAGAACAATCTGATTGAAGGGCATTAATGAACAACTAGCCTTTTTACAAGAAGTGAAGTGAAAAGAAAAAAGTCAAAATGGTCAACCAGGCGTTAAAACTACACTTACATACATCTAGCTCAGACCCTAAGTTTATCTTATTCTGTATTTTGTTACCGCAAATGTATTTTCCCCAATGCGTGCCAATGAAGACATGACATATCACCTCTCGCGTGGAGCTCTGGCGTTCTGAACAAAGGTCCTTGCTTTTTGAACAATAAGCCTATTTATTAATTTCAGATCCCATTTCTCCATATTTTTTTTGGAAGGGTTTCTCTTTCACATTCTAATGAAAAAATGTGTTTTATTTAACTAAGCTTCATGATAAACATGGCAAGTGATCAGGTTCAACAAACTGTGATTTTTTTCTGCTACTCGTAAAATTCGAATGGCTTCTCGTCAATATCTCTGTCATTGACCAGCTCTAATGAATTCATGGTGTCATAAATTCACAATGGTTGCTTACAAATATGCAGCTTTAGTAGATACTTGTTCGATAACCATAGAGAATTGCTTTGTTCAATGAAAGTATGGCTTATCTTCCTCGATGAGCGTTTACGCCACTTCAAACCTAAAGCGTCGACACGCGAAAATGGTCGCAACTTTCCTCCCACCAGCTGTGAAAGGGTGGCAAGATTCGCATCTGCGCTAAAAAATATGCGTTTTGCCCATTAATCGTAGAGAGTGCAATACTTCTATCGTCTTTGGTGTCACCTCTTCCAGCCCCGTGCTCAGTGACACCATATCAAATGGAGATTCAATTTGTGAATGTTTACAAATTAAATCACCAGTAGTAAGAATGGAATTAAAATGCAGCACTTGGCTACTCCCCTTTTCTGGCATCCATTGCGAGGGATCGAACGTTTTAGCTTTAGTACGAAGAAACCCGCACTCACTTCCTATAGCTGCTAGGATTTTCAATGATTACATTTTCACAAATGGAAACTACGAAAAACTAGCCACTTCACAAATAGCAATGCACGTGTAAGTCTGTCTGGGTTCCTGCAGGTATCAATATCCATAGCGTTTTGTGCTTGAAGTCATTCATTTCGTTTATTTCAAAGACCACCGCCCTGAAAATTTTGTTCCTATGACAAACGCAGTCAAAATGCCAGTAACAGAAAGACATTTGCACTCTTGGTATCATTCACCGCTTGTTCTTCACTCGCCTTTTACTTTTATGCTTATGCATACAGTTGCTATACTGTTTGCCATTTATACTCGGTCCACTAAATGCCGATTCAACATACTCGTGCAAGTACTCACACCTCTCATGAAATGAATCACATCAAATAGGAGAAGGCTATTGACGGATATGAAAAGAATGGTATTTACTACGGAATGTCTTTTCGAAGTATCAAAAATTTATCTCGGACCACTTATGGTGGGCAGTGTTAGATTTTGAAATGCGTTTAAGGCATTGGGTTATCTAGCACCTTTTTTTCAAATCGTATGACAAGAAGAAAAGCATTTCCAACTTTTTATACATACTTTTATGTGCTATATACCACGGGCAAAAAAGTGTTTTCTTCAAGTTCCATGGTTAAATTTGGACAGGTTTTCCGCCTCTAATGATAGAAATTTGCTTAGAAAATGAAAGTTTTCGAATTGATATCACCTTAAAAGGGCAAGAGTGATCTGACCTTCAGTTTCGTAACTTTGACAATCCGCATCACAACCACAACATGCGCTTCATGGGCTGATGGGAGTTTCCTCTAAAATAGTGTTGGCTGATGAGGGATTCGTTCAATATACATCAGATATTATTATGATTATTTACAAATTTTACTCAAATGCGTCTAAACATCATGATCATGATCATAATCAAACGAACAATATGAGCTTAATTTACCGATAAATTTTCTCAATTTTCTAAATTTTTACGTACGTAATTTACCGACACATTTTCTCAAATTTCTCAATTTTTACATACGTATATCGTCTTCGATCTAGATTCCAGAGGGCGTCGCCGCCGTTTGCAGCACCTATTATTACCAAAACAATGCCGAAAGGCAATAAATACTGCTGGACTACTGGCTTTTGTACAGTGGGGATGCCGTCATTGAGGGGAGATTGAAAAGTCCACGTGCTCTGTAATAAAATGAGGACTTACGTAAAAAAGAGTTTGACAGTCTAGGCGACAGAAATTAGTATTTGAAACCGAATCAGTGTTGGTTTATACCGTGGTACAGAGAAGTCATAGTAACGAAACTCTGTGAGACTAGATTGAACGCTGTGTTTCTTTATGACTGAGTAAAAGGAATTAGGCGAGATATGTTCAGTAATTTGGCAAAACATTACTTAATACAAAATCCTTCAAGTGATTTCGTTATGAATATGTTTGTTGTTTTTAAATGGGTCAGCAGGGCTGCAGCATTTGCCCGAGGATTCAGTAGTACCGGCGTGAAGCTCATTTTTCAGTGTCGGATCAGACGAGTGGTGTTGTATGTAAAAATATGGGCAGATACAAAGTTGTATTTCGCCCACGCAAGATACTGTGTTCTTTGCATGCTAAGATGTTAAGTAAGTGATGCTGTAAAATGCAGTTCTTTGTATCAGCTTTCTTCTACTTCTTAGACAAAATATATTCGAATGGGTAACGGTATTTTTTCTGAGATGAAACGAAGATAATTTGCAGGAATATGTAATTGAAAAAGTTTAATGTTTCTTGTATCAATGATTTGTTGGGGGATAAAGAATCGATTGATTCGTATTTCAAAGCAAGAACGTCGTCCTAACGGGGGTACAAAACAAGTATAAAATTAAGCCTATAATTTTCGTGTGTTCAATGGTCGTGTTGCTGACAGAGGATCAAACTGCTTCTGCTAAGTTTTGAATACGTCTCTTTCTTGTCTGCGACTCCTATGCGATAAGAAAACATTTATCTTAATTAATGAAATGTACAAATCTATTGATAAAGGCTTTAAATTTAGCTACTATCGCAATCAAGATGATCTACAATTCTCTATCACTTAAAATGATGTTCACTGTGCAGCTTCAGGGCATCATAAATTCTTAAATCATTATATTAATAAGGTTATAATGCACTGTCTGGGCCACCGAATCAGATTAATCGAAGAAGCCAAAGGATGAAGACACGAAGACAGCAATGTAAAAGTCAAATATTTGAGATACGTCGACATATTAGTTTACTTGCTATTCTCACTCGCATAGAAGGAACCAAAAATAGAAAATGAAGGCCCATAGAATTCATTTTTTTGGTTTATGGTAAACGAGAGAGCATACCTAACATTTGATACGTGGAAATAACTTGTTCTAAAAATTGTCATACCGACTCAAAACGACTTGTTTCCAGCAACGTTTGACTTGCAAGACGTAATGTATATGAAGTCAAGTAAACAGACTATAAAAGGATTCAAACTGCTGGTTATTACTCCCATTTAAATCTTAATAGTCGTACAGCAAGTATTTGGTCTGTAATTCTAGGATTTTCATGGCTAATTATTTCTTCGCGTTAAGACTACAGCAACGCGGGGTCAACGACTTGAAGGTGATAAAGCTCTAGGTAACTTTGTAGTTCTAAAAGATAATAAACCTTAACATGAGTACAGAAAATTGGAATGAATATGAATTGAAGACAAGAACACTGCTCGATTCGTTTAAAAAAAGGTAGAACGAAAATGCTTCTATTGTAAAGTAAAAAAGAACAAGAACAAAAATTTAAATTAAGAAATAACTTGATTAAAATAGAGGAAGGTTACACGGATTACATGACTTTATTCAACAAAACATTCAGGAACATTCTCCAATTATGTTTGCTCGTCAATTATATTGCAATTTTTAAAATTGTTTCAAATTCTCAGTATGAAGTAAGAATGTTCACATTACTAAAAGTGTACTTATCTCATATGTTTTACTGAAATGATAGCTTCACGTGGTGTAAGCGCTGATGAAATGGGACGGAAGTTTCCGAAAATGTTAGGTTTTTAATCTTGTAAAGTCTTCGAAAATGCGACGTTTTCGAAAATGTAAAGTTTTCTAAATATGAAGTTTTTGAAAGTATGAAATTTTTGAAAATACAATAAGGATTTTTTTCAGTTATCGCTTACTATTTCAACTTTTAATCCAGAATTCGGTCGAGCTCTATGAGATTGCATTTTTCCTTCCTGGAACCGTTGGTACAAACTCGGTTATTAATTCAGGAATTGCAACTAACAGTAGACGAATTTTCAAGACAAGAAAGCAACAACTCCATGTAGGGTGAAAGGTACAAGTTTTGAACGTTGCAGTTCAAATCAGTTATAAATAAAAAATTAACTCAAGCATTTGTAGACTCCACGTAACGGTAATTAAGCTTAGAATTATCTAACTTTCATGTGAGCCGAGTGTAACTTTTTTCTTTTTGAGTTTTTAAAATGAATATTCCCAGAGATAATGTTAGTATTTCATGGAGTTCTTTCTTCTTAACGCATTGCAGGCAACAATTAGACGAGTAAGGGCAAGAATTTGATTAAAAGTGTTAACTATCTATCATGGGTGATCAGTCCCTGCTAACAATCCCAACCGCAGTGCTTGAGGGTGACACAAAACCACAGCAGTACCTTATGTGAAAAAAGATTTACGGTCCAGTTAGTATTACTCACCTCGTATGAAAAGTAAGTCAGTACTTCTAACGTTCTATTGAAAGCAATGAAAAGTTTTCAGTGCAGTTATCTGACCGAAATTAATTTTATTTTTAGTTTTCAAAATCATGAATTACAGACGAATTCCAAGTTAACATTAGATACTTAATTTCCATGAACGGTTTCGACAATAATATGAATTGAATTGGTTTTCATACTTGATCAGATGCAAGAGAATGAGATACCTTAACCATTCTGTAAATATGATGCACGCAAAAGTATTTGGCTTAATTAGTCTTCTGTATAAAGACTAAATCCATGCAATAAGGAGAATAGTAATAGCCAATAAGATAGTTATCAACTAACAGCTAATGAGAAGTAGTGAGCAAATATACCAGATATCAAGATAGTGCTATTCTTGCACTGTCTCATGTATAATGAATGCTCAGCTCAGGGTAAATATCTCCCCAGTCTCCAATTACCCCCTGATAACGTTCAGCAATACAGTAGCACCAGCCAGAAGAGAGAGCGTGGCAGCAGAAGCTGTAGACTCAGTGACGATGGGCGCAGGCGCAGAGCCGCCTATCTCGGCCACAATGCGAACGGGGGACCCGCTGCCGCCTCCAATCTTCAAGGGTAACACCGTCACCAGGAAATCCTTAGCTGGAAGCTGAAAGTAAAATTATTGTGAAGTTAAGACGTATAAAGTCTTTTAGCCTATTTAGTACAATGAAGTCGGTTTTGAGTTTCGACGCCAGAAGTTCACGCTCCTGTTCTAACTTAGTGATACTGAAGCTTTCATTTTAAAAAGCTAATTTTTCGTGCAATAGCGTTAGTACTGAATAAGATATATTGTATTTACTAGCTGCATTGAATAATAAAGAAGTGAAAAAAATTAACGCCGTCACAAAACTAACATTTCGCTGTGTCCCCTGAGTAAGAATATGTTCTGCAAAAATAAAATGAAAGTTAAATTACATAGACTCAGCGGAGAAAGTTCCCGAATGCATAAATTATCAATATTTAAACCGTGGAAAAGCAGAACAAAACATTGTTTAATACTTAATGTAAGCAAAAGTATCCCGAAACATGTGAGTTTTTTCCTAACGTGTCCTTCTTATGCCAGGATCACTCTCAAAAGTTTCCATCTGAAACATTCTATTGATCCACTCAGCTTCTGCAGAAGAATTTTGTCCCATATTTTCTTCTTTAACAATATCTAACTTTCGAAAGGGGCATGGAGCGACGCACAGGCATCAACCTCCATGGACCAAACACTGCAGTCCTGGGTATTTAAGTCTGAGGTAGATGGATACCACATTTCATTACCCCAGAACTCAAGGAAAATTAAATTGACATCTTTCAAGAGTTATTTTGGGAGTATGCGAGGGCGGGCCATCTTGCGGAAAGGTTAAATCACCTTCTTTATAGTGTGTATTTTTTCATGAAGGGCATGAATCAAAATTTCTTCACCGGTGAATTCAAATTCACTTTTGTACCCTCTTTAACGAAAACGATCGGAAACTTCAACGTTTTAGAGATATCCGATCGAACTATGACGGACGTTAGCTTTTGATGATAAATATTTCTTATTCTTTCTGAGATTACATCCAATCGAGGATGTCTTTAAGATATTCTCCCACCTCTCGATCATTCTAAAGACGGATTTCTGTTCTGCTGTTAACATTTTTTTTTCAGAAAAGACATTCTTTCCCCTTCGCGTGCCAACCTTCAGGAACTTCAGGATAACTGAGCTCTGTCGGCTCAACTCGGCTTCTGGATATCAGTAAGTTGAATTGGCACTTTTTCAGCTTGACGGGAGAAAGTTTGACGTCTGTTTTGACTATAACCTTCACTGACTTTTCTCTCATATCTGCCTGCTTGGCCAGTTTCCTCGAGAATCACTCTAGATTTCTCTTGACCCTCTCGCTCACGACCGTCGTGACCTCGGGGGTGCAAGCTGAACGTGGGTGTCCACTATAGGGCAGGTTTCGTGAGTAACGAGTTTCTTATCTGTTCACAGTGTCGTAAACAATGAATTTCACTACATTTGGCTGCTTACTAATGTTGGGTGTCAATACTCTCGCGCGATGAAGCTGAATAATGGCTTAACATTCTCCTATTTTCTCAAATTATATATACAATTAGAGGAAGTAACCTGTTTGCTAATGAAGAAGAATGCAGTTTTTACTTAATCAGTGAATTCAAGATGAAAAGTGACTGAACCTTGTATTAATTTTAAGTTGCAAAAGAATTAATGAACTTCAGACGGTGCGGCAGAAGTCCATATATAGTACATGTTATACTCTATGCAAGTACATATATATTATCGCCCATAAAATCTCACTCAAATAACATCGGTTGATTTATTATTCCTACATTATTCATCGCAGACATTTAGCTAACCATATTACATAGTAGTTCATCATCCGTGATAGAATATGCTCTAGTTTGTGAAATTGAACTAAGAAACAAACTTATTTCCATTGGTTGAAGTGTGCAAGGTGGAATATTAAACCAACGTTGTATAAATGCATCCGATGAAATGAACAGACATTGGCAACAGTTCATGTCTGGGAACTTAGCTAGTCAATCTAAAGACCTAACATATCTTAAATGACTGTCTTGCTAATTAATGACAGTTCTAGCCCAATGCACACTGCGTTTGTCATCCTGAATGGCAGGCGAAGAAACGTGTCTTTTTACCTACGAATATTGTGTAGAGCAAAATTTGGTTATTTTGCGGCTCAATGTAGCCATGCTAGTTCAGTTTGATAGATACCTCAACTAAAGGACCGCACTTCTGTGTCGTTGAAACAGTCCCATCCCATGACAGACCCTCTTTCTCCTAGCATCACCCATTATACACAGGCTTCGTTGAAGGTTTCATGAGGTCTTCGATGCACTCGACGTGGAGGATCATAGCTATAGAGACGAAATTGTGATTCATCTGACCACATGATACTTCTCCATTCCTCTATAGCCCAATGTGCTTCGGCCCAGTTTAAACGAGTGGTCTTGTGGGCAAGGGTTGATATCGGCCGTTTACGAGCCACTCTGCTCCATTGTATGGAGTTTTCTACGAATTGTTCGTACAGAAGCAGCAGGAGAAGAGCCGTCATTGACGTTTTGCAATAGTTCCATCCTTAACGCAAAGTGATTCTGTTTAATTATTCGAGACTCATGGCGGTGGTCCCCATCGCTTAAAATTTTCTTACGACTACAATATTACCTTGAATTACCGTGTGTACCTGATGGTTTCCATTGTTAATAAACCCGAATGACTGCGTGGCATGAAACACCAGTGAATCCTGCAAAGCCCTTCCCTGGATGCCCTTTAATTCGACCAGATGCAATAGCCGCTTTATGTCTCCTGAGTCGCTTTGCTTTCGTCCAATTGTAGCAGAGCAACTAAGGAACCAGTCTTGCCAGCTCTGCATGAAGGCTGACATTCGTTCAGCAGTTGCATATAACCTAAACTTCGGTCACAACTTTGAAAACTGATTGATGAACGTAGTAAATAACTGGAGCTCAAAAAACAATAGGTACAGTAACTAATTTTATTCCTGATAATCTTATATTGGTTCTTGTTCAAGAAATCACTAGTGTTTGTCTTCCCCCTGAACATAGACCTCATTCAGAAGCACTTCAGTTTTTGCCTACTCTGTTATAAATGGACGCTCAGAATGCTGCCGTCAGCTATTGCCACCCTACAGTTCTAACAAAAACCGTACCAAATCCAATTACCTTGTCAGTATTGGCGACATTCTCCAGCCCAAAAATATTGTGACCGAGAAGCTTGACGTGACTCTCGTACTTGATGCTGTTGCCCACGTCCAGCGACAATGTGTCGATGCCAACGCCAATGATGCCATGAGAGTGACCATTCCTGTGCCCGTGCCCGGCCAGCCAGCGCGCCAGCTCCAGACTCAGACCTGCCCAAGTGGGACCCTTGAGGCGGAGTGGCTGCACAGTCGCGGGCAGTCATGGGAGACTAGAGCCTTACGGTCAAGTTATGCATACCACGGTGAGCACCACTTCTCTTTTCAGACATCAGACTTGACGTTTGCAGTGTTAGTGCAAAAATTATACTAGTACGAGCATTTGTCAATGCCTGCAAAAATTTTACCCAACGTAAAATTATGTTAAGATGGATTTTTCAGGATTATCAATGAAATAGACATGAATTTGACTTATGAATTAGATGTAAAGAATCCGCTCTCAGTTTGTAGCTTCCGCCAATCGCTGAAAATACGTGACGGTAAAAGTTTATCGTAAAAATGTTTGAGGGATATCTGAAAATTCTGCGTATTTAAATACCTAAAGTCAAACTTGTACACCCTACTTCAAATATTCTGTAATCGACCGCTGTTATGACCGGGAAACTATCTGTGACGTTCCTCCTATAGCTATGACCTTTAGTTACACTTTTATTGCGTACATATTAGCCTGGATGAATCTCTTGTTCGGAAAAAGTACTGTAAATAAAATAAACAAAATTTGAGTTGTTTAATTGGTCTGCATGCCCAAGAAGCTGATGAACAATACAGCACACTTCACTGCATCGTTCGTATGGTGTGCTCGGATAAAGCTACAATAATTGATGGTCGTAAGTACCATTCTGTGGGGAAATATTTCCTCTCAATAAATTCTGCAATTTTCTGGGACATTTTGGATTTAAACTGAATTGGATGGATTACATACAATCAATCATCATATAAGCAGTTCATGGCTGCCATGTCAGTGGCATCCAGCTGTCGAAAAAGAAATATAGATTTTGGGGTTAAAGGTTAATAACTGCCAGCAGTTTTCTAAATGAGGAATAAAATTGTTACTGCATACAACGCTGACATTTTTACGAGTAAATGTAATATTCATTCTTTCCAAATGATATTTTTAAATGTACATATTAAACGTACATGATATTTATAACATTTTTCAGAACAAATGGTTCTGAGACCAGGAGAATATGGTATGGGCTTATAAAGCGCAATATCTGCCGCACTAGAAAAAAAAGCCTAAGAATCAATGTTAGAAGATTACCCATCACTCTTAACAAGTCCTTTATTTCATTAAAGGAAGGCTAAGCACTTTCTTTCAAATTCAATTCAAGACAGAGCCAGAGGCTAGTTAAATTGTTGCAGGTCTGAGCTAATTACAGATCAACAGCAGTTGAGGTCCAACATCGGTGAAAGCACAATCAGTTCGCTAATGACGAGATTTGCCTAACAAAGTCACCTTAATGAACTGCGTTCTTACACGCACTCCTGCCAGGGAGCACGAGGCCGATCAATGCACAGCAAGTGTTTGAAGATACCAGGCCAGGGCCCTGCTTCATATTGACCGTATTTGCAGGTCCACCTACCCAGACATCACTCAAAAGCCTCGTGAAAGGTAGAGCTATACTATCATTGCAAATGATATTCACGACGGTGATATATGAGAGTGGAGAGATAAGTATAAACTAATTTTGATCACCCACCATTCTTCGTCTGACACACTTTTCATTCGAATCCAGTGGGTGTTACCTCAATTGTCCCTGTTTTATATTTTCCAACATCAAATTTTATTGAACTTGACCACGAAAGTTGTTTGAAACACATGCAACACGTGCAGAATAAGAATACTAAAACTTCCACTTTATACTCGTGAGTATTTGCAGGTACAGGATTAAATGAATTTAGGTATTATTTGATTTACCAGGAAAAAGTTGCTGATAAAGGGCAACGATTATTTACGTAGATATTTAGCGACTTATTTCATATATACGTCAGAATCACAGTTGAATATTAATTTATCAATACTGAGGAAAAATGTTTTGAAAGAACAAATAAAATTTTAGGTAGATATAAATAATCTGATTTCCTCCAGCTCGAATGAAGGCTCCCGCAGTACGTCATGCCGGTCAAAAGTGTTTCAAATTATCCAAGGAGGCGAATAGCTCAACTTCATTCACAAGGAATATCGTACGGAAAGATTTCTACGCAGATTAATGTGCCATACTGTACCGTTGGTTCAAATATCCGTAGTGTTAACAGGAATATGGCTCCAACTGTTACCTTATGGAAATCTGGTGCTGTATGGAAGATTGATCGACGTGTACTAAGGAACATTAAAAATAAGCTTCAAACGATTTTCGAACAGAGTTCGTCTACACAAAAACATCAAAAATGACTCTTAATAAAACAGATTTTGCAGCGAAATCTTGAATTATGTGAACGAGAGTTTTAGATGTCGTGAGCCGTTCTTGTTTTTGCAGCCGTAGAATAGATTATTTTACTACCAGTCAACACGCTCCGCCATAAATGGCGGGACAAATAATGTTAATTTCTTCAGATACCCTTTATTTACAGTAATTCTAACGTAAAATGCTATTATTTACAGTATCACTGAAACGAACTGCCTTCTCTGACAGTCTCGCTGATTAATTAGAAAAACGGACCCGGGAATTTTCTCTTATCGAAGTCCATGAGAGAGACCGACGGACTGGCCGGACCAAGCAAGCAAGCGGAAATTGGAAATTTATAAAGCAAAGGAGCTAGATCCATTTCCTTTATCAGTTTCCAATTTGTTGTAAAAACTTAGATCAATTTGTGTAATTATATTCATGTACATCCATGACATTTTTTTTGTTTTAAGCTGATGATGGGATAAATCCCGGAACGTTAATCAAGATGCTTAGAGTTTAAATTTTTGTTCTTAGTTTTCTGAGGAAGTTGAATAGATGAATACTGTTATATATGACTGTTCTCATTTACTTCAATCGTTGAATGTAATATGGTAAATAATTTTTTTCCCCAACTCATATAAAAATTTAGCGTTTTGAAATAGGCTCTGAAGGACGATGATGTTGGTTGTAATAAGATCATATGTTTTTCAAGTTATTCCTCCGACTGAAGCTTCACCGTTGTGACTGTGAAAACGACCAGCTGTAATGACTGACCAAATTTAACTGCCCAAAAGCAGTCACATTTCCCAAAACTTTAATGCATTGATTATTATGGTCAACAGCATGGCCTGCAAGTATTAAATCTTCAAGCACTCTTCTTTTGATGTTTTTGATGAGATTTGAGCAAGTTTAGAGACGTGGAGGCTGGTAGGAAATCTAATTCTAAGGATAACGAGAAAAACTGATGTCCTAGAGCGCTAAAAAACAAACATTTAGGATGTATAAAAATCCATCATTAAATTTTCGAAGTAGAATGTAAATTTTACATGAAATTACATGAAAATAGTGATAAGAGCGCAATAGGATATTAAAAAAAATCCTAAGAAAACATAAACAACCTAATCCACGACGCACAATTTCACTTGTGGTCCACATTCGTTAATTCTCAGCTTATGTTTAACGATGAATCTGAATCTGATGGAGATCTGATTCCTATATTCTTCTGTTCTTATGAATCTGATTCTTATATTCTTCTGTTTGGCCATTTTCTTCATGGTCGCTTTGGATTTTTTCAGGCATTCTCGAGCCCGACGCTCATGACTTAGAAGGTTCAAGCCGAGCGCTGTCATTCGGAAGTAAAGCTGTCGTTATGAGTATCGTGTTCATTACGTCTGTTCACTGAGTCAAAAACAGTTTATTTCACCATATTTTGCTGTTTAATAAAGCTGGTCCCCCACAATCCCGCGCGTTGAAGCTCAATAATGGCTTGATGCTCACTCCTTTCCTAAAATTACGTGAATAATTATAGTTAACGCTTATTTGGGAATTAAGAAGCGCACAGCTATTGCTCAAACAATTATCTTAAGATGTTAGACGTTTAATGGTAATCTTGAATTTACTTGAAAAGGATTCCACGCCCTTTTATCGTGCCCTGTTCACAGGAGTCTCACGATACAAATTTTAAAGCCCGCCCTCGTGTGTGGGCACTGCAACTTACCAGGAGGAAGCCTATACAATGGGCTAGGTGCACTACAGACCTGAATATTCAAGACTTGAAGTTTGTAAAACTTTAAACGGAGGGGAAAAATATAAAACGGATCCAAAGAAAAACATTGAGACTTGCTTCAGCAGCCTCTGTCAGCTATGGTACCATAAGAGATGTACTGAAGAAAAATTTAAAGCTATCACCCTAAAAGAAGAGTAAAGCTCAACTACTATTTCAATAAATAAAAGCTTAAAGGTNAGACATCCCTGCGAAAATGAGCCTCATTTCAGGGCCGAAAACCGGCTTCTGTAATAGTTTGGGGCGGTGTGACCTAGACTGGGCAGAAAAATCTGCTCATATTCGTCGAAGAAGGAGCAAAAATAAACCAGCATATATATCTAAACTTAATGAAGAACAAGTTGATTTGAAGGGCGAAGGCTCAAAATAACTTTCGCGTAACAAAATACGGTGGACAGCACCTTTTAGCATGGGCTTTAACTACTTAAAGCTATAGCAATATAACAATCTTTAGCAACGTTGCATTGTATTTTACATAAATGCTAAAAACCGACACATCATCCCCTGATAATCATCAGACTAACTCACCTTCATTCCTTCTATTGACCAATATTTCATGCATGACATTGTGTGCAGGAATGCTCTGATGCAATATTAACAATACGATAATCTTACCTGGGTAGTTGAATTTTCCGTATTGATCTTCACCGGAATAGGCAGTGATGTTCTTATGGAGGGCTCCCCACCCCGTGTGGATGAAAACGATGGTCCCATCAGGGATGGTGCCGTGAGCAGACTCCCACCGCTCCAAGTCCCTTACTTCCACTTCATAGTTGTTGAAATTTTTAAACCGGGATGCTTTCGCTGACACGTCTACTTTTATAGCTGCAACACATAAGTAAATAAATTGCGCTGGATATTACGCAGCCTGAGTCGTAGGTTCAATTAACACGATCACTTCATGAGGAAAGTCAATTATTTGAGATTGTATGTTGATTTAGTATTACCCAAATCATGTTTTTATTGTTTTTAGCTAAGAAAATGAGTACGTAAATTCTTCAAAAGCGAATACTACCACGTTAATATATTTAACTAGCGTTTTGAAAACCATTTTATAAGAAGTAAATAACTGAAATTGTTTTAACATTTTCCACACTTCTGCTTGACAAGGTGTGCCCCGAAGATTAGTACTGGGACCCTTTTACTTCCCATATTCACGAATGACATCAGTAAATGTACTTCCGTTATAATTTCGTATTTTTTTGTGGTGATAGTGCCCTTCCATTGAGGCTCTCCCAAAGAAATACTGAAAAAATGATTTATCTACTAATCTAGAACAGGAGAGCGTCTCTGTATGGCTCACAGGAAGAAAACCTATATTTATATTGATAAAAAATATGAACATTCAGGCTGTTCTGTAATAAGCGAACGAACTCCTACGAATAACGAATGGAAATAGTGCAACAGAGAAAAGAAATAATTGCAAGTGCTTATGAATAATTTCTGATAAGCACTTCACCATCAATGAACACACATCAGACATTTGTGAAAACTTTCAAAATCTGTCGATGGCCTGTGTAAAGTTAAGTATATCATCAGCTCATGCCTTAAACATAGTGCATCAAATTGTGATCGACCTATTTCTTCTATATCAAATAGAAGCTCGGGATGGGACCGATAAAAAATGAACAATTTTTTTACGGAAAAGGTCATGAGAGCAATTACTGATTTGAAATAAGAGAACACTAACGATTCTTTTCAGGGTTTGGTAATTGCTAGATTGCCCGATCTTTATCAATTTTCTTGGGGGGAAATTTCTTCTTAAAACTGATATCATGATCAATGACCCAGTTCATCACAAAATTAATTTCTGCCCAATGCTCACCACATGAGCACGATAGGAGACATAAAAATCAGTTATTGACTGTTTATCACCAAAAGGCCAAATCACAGCATAGCGTCGCTATTCGCAGGGATCTTATTTTAGTATTTGATTCCTTCATTTTCTTATCGAAATTCAAACAACTGAAATTTTCATTATCACAAGCGTTACATTAGATGTGAACTACAGACAAAGTTTTATTAAAACTATATGATTGGACATTTATTTTATATACATGGTGAGCCTCATAAACGTGTCCAGATTTTCTAATGCTTATTAATCAATAAGTATTGATACTAAAGACATTAAATTGGTCACATTTTAAACTTTAATTTACTTACTAATATCAGTTAAAGAGGTTTTTGGTTTATGGAAATAATTTAGGTACAGTTGCTCAAAAAGTGTGTGTGTATTTTGTCCATTACTCAGTGTGATAACTCAGTGTTTAACTTGAATCATAAGCAAAGTTAATTTCATTTTACATTTTATTGAATCTCTGGTTCAAGAGAGTGTGTGGATACAAGACAGAACTCCTGGTCACAGAACTATCGGCCTACGGAACCGTTTAACTAAACGAAGTTGGGTGAGCTTGACATTGGAATTCGGCATAGGGTGAAATGGCCACCCCGCAGTCCAGATCTAACTCCATATGATTTTTTCTTTGGGGCAACTCGAAAAAACTAATTATAAGAAAACCTTCCATTGGACTTGCGAAGTTTTATGTGACTGTACAACCAGAAATGTAAACGTACTTAGACGCAGCTCAGAAATAATTCAAAAATTACTGCAAGAGATGAGAGTCCGATGTCAAAAACGGTCTGTAAACAACGGTGGCCATTGTTTGGTATAAAAAGTTGAACATGAGCTGAAATGGAAACTTCCTCCATAAATATTATTGAATATTTTATTTTAAAAATTCCTAATATTTATTTTCTTCCTACGTCATTACTCAGTGTAATTTTAGCCAAAAACTTGGTGCTGAACCCTTTCAACGGTACACTCGTACAATTGGCAAAAAATCACCCCTTATGTTTTGTGTGCCTGTACCTAAAGCATTCCTGGGAAACAAAACGTTTTTATCTGCTGTAAGAAGACACAGATGTTAAGATAAAACCACGTCAAGTCATCTACGAAAAATACCGACTGAGTGATGAACCTTAAAAAATCTCCACTCGTTTTTATAGCTCACCCTGTACTACATACTGCTTGTGGGCTAGGATGGTAAGTTCCAATATTTCCAAGAGATCTAAAATATATTTCAATTGAATTTTATCACGCATTATATGAGTTGCAATTGAATCCCTCGCAAACAGCGTTTAGAATGAATTTTGAAGTACCTTCTCTCTAAGTATTAAGAAAGAGAATATGTGCATATACAGGGTAAGTAAGGTATCTGACGAAACTTATATTTTTGTAATTTAAACAAACCTGATAATAACCAATGTATTTTATATATCAGAAGATCTTATAGCAGATACTACTTCAACTAATGAAATGAGAAGACACGCTGCAATAGTGTCTATAAAAGCAAAACACAGCAATTTAGAAATTGCAAGGTTTCTAAAAGTCGCTAGATCTCTTTTTTTCAAAGTTAGAAAGGAACTGAATGAAAACAATGGAGATGAATTGGCCACGAGCAAGAGAGAACATCATTGTCAACGCTCTGACTCGCTCATAACACCTGAGTTTGTCAGCAGAGTGCATGGAATGATCGACGAAAATCCTGGGAAGTTAATGCGACATCCTTCCAAAGATCTTCAAGTGTCTGAAGGAAAGTTGTTCATCAAAACCTCGGATACAAATCATACGTTCTTAGGCGAGGTCAGTTTATGGCGACGAAAAATCAGGAGAATCGTTTAATGTGTGCTGTTTTTCCAACAGTGCCGAAGGTGTCCTCTGATAATGTACGCGCCCTGTACAGGGTGCTTCACAAAAGTGTCGGGATTTTCAAATATTTAATATTCAATAGATATTGGTCGTAGATACTGGAATTTTGTCTCATTTTAAAGAATGAAATGTCTAATCTTACCGATTGAATTGCTTTTTTCGCCATAAAATAGTTTAGGAACTGTTATGCAAACAGTAAGAATGGGATTACTACACGTTTCGAGAATAGGTTTTCAAAAAGCTTGATCACTAAATTCATTTACGTAAAAATAACTGAATATCAAAACAGGCAAAATATAGGAACACTTATTTTCAAAAGGAAACCAATTATTTTCAAAAACAACACAGTTTTTGATTCCAGTCCCTATTAGTTCATTCACTCTAACCAATGATCACCGTTGCTTGTGAGACACTTTTGGCATCGGTCTCTCAAGGCTCGCATCGATTTCCGAATCATTTCCCGGTTGTTTTTAAGCTTGCCAGCGTTGTGGATGATACGCTCTCGTGACTCTTACAAGTCAATTAGGGGTGTTTCATAAACTTTATTTTTCGAATAAAGTAGTCTGTCGTAGTCTGTCGAAAATTATGTTTGATGATATACAGTAAAACGGAAATCGTTAAATTGTTTGATTGATCCCCCACCTGGCCTGCGGTAGAGCCTGTCCAAGGGGATGTGGTCGACCGTCCAGCCGTCTCTGGAGAAGTGCACTGGCGCGTCTATGTGGGTGCCTGAGTGTTCCGACGAGCAAAATTCGTTCAACTCAACCCTAGGGAAAAAAGGTCACATAGTTTTTCGAATTTATTTCAAGATTCATAACAAATACTGCATTGTATAAACTTTGTGATTTATTTTAATTTTCCATAGATTGCATTGTAACACGACTACTTTTTATTCAGAGAGATAGAAACTACAAGGAGTCCAACGGATATTACTGTCACTATAATATCTGGCAGGTATGCATTGCATTGGACGAGCTGCACTATTCCTGCTAAGTATTAGTATAGTAAATAATAGTGCTTTAAGCAATAGCTTCCACATCATTCCTACTGAAAACCTAGTGCGTTCCGAGTTAAAGAGCGTTTAATCCCTGTTGACTTTGGATGCATACTGAGATGGATAAATCGCAGTTAATTTTAGAGTCCGAGTTCAGCAGCATGTAAGACGATGGCCTGACGGTATTTTATCCAACTTAATCTAAGACAAATTTTCCATCAGAGTTCTAGATTAAACTCAACATATACTTCACTTCAGCGAAACTTCGATTATACGCAAGGAATTTCAAATAATCGAATGCACTGAGTGAAGGAGTGAGCCAGGTACGGTGTTTGTTCGTGTCCTCAATAATATTGAATTTCACGTCCAATACTGAACAAAAAATTCCGGGACAAACAGTGACTCAAGGTAAACAAATTATAATTTTGAAAGTAAGCGATAAATAACATCACTTTTTCATGAAGGCTCATTATGACATACAGCATTCGACATGGATGCCCTAGTGTCGGACCTTTATAATTAGTGGCACGAATATATTTGTACTTAGGGAGTTCTTCCCCAACACCGAGACACTGTATTTTTATGCTGTTTACCTACTCTAACGTATCTCCTTTTGCACGCACTCTCGCAAACTACAGGACTGGCAGGCTGCTCATGCTGACAAATTACGAATGAACACGATCTGCTTGAGAACTTTTAGCTAGGACTGATCTGTACCGAACTGATCACGTTAGCATTCGTAGCTTATCCATCTATTAACAAGTGAGGAAGAAAATCCCAAAAGGATCATTACTTCAAAGAATGGCAAATGAATAAACTGGAAGAATGGAACTATCCATCCAAGTTACTGCGGTCCGAAGCGATACCAGAACAGAATTAACTTCTGTTGAAAAAAATAAATGCTCTCAGTTCGATCATACTTGAGGAAAAGCTGTATACTTTGTAAATAGAGATAGAATGAAGGAACACTGATAGTCGTACAGTTGTTCTCCCGATCTTCATTGAAGCGTGAGAACACCTTTAAATAAGTAGCTCTACTAGTACCAAAGGACCAAATGACATTACAAACGAATGCGCGTTCGTAAAGATCTCCGAAAATATACACTGACCGGTTTGGTGCTAACAGAAAAGAGAGTCTGATGAAAAATAAGCCAGCAACGCACTGAGCGCGGAGGCTGTCTGCAAAGCTAAACAGACGAGAAGCAGATCTCGGCGAAGGAAAATAAACTCGCGTATGAAGAGAAGGAGTATAATGCAATCGTTGCGCCCACTCACCCTCTCTGGAACCCGTCATGTCATATTCCTTCATGCTATGAAAGGCTGGCGTTCACAATTTTGTTAAAGAAATTGTTTACAAAAACACAGCTCAAACTAAACAAATACGTTTGAAAAATCACGTACGTAGTCATGTTAATGCTTAATTTCACGCGAAACGTTACGTCGTACGAAAACGAAAGCAATTTTGGAAATTGTTGATGAGTTATGCAAGTTTTGCAAGTTTAATTCTAATATTTAATTCATTTCACCTATTACCGACGTATCAATTCCATTTGATGAAAACTGATGAATAAGTTAAGTGATAAGTCAAATACAATCCAAGTTTTTCTCAAATGGACTATGTGAAACCTAATTTCACATATCCAAAATAAAGTAAAATTCATTTTAACTTTGAATAATGCGTCATAATTTCTTGAAAGTGAAGGAGAAACTTTCTTGTTGAAGTTCCAAAGTCGCCAGCACTGAATTTCATAAGGCCTGGTGAGGCAGAGCGGCTGTGCACTCATACGAGCGAGTGCAGGTAGCACCACGATGGGTTATTAATGTGATTTGATTGTAATATTCTAGTTTGATTTGTAAGCCTTACTTGTGCTAAAGTCGTGCTAGTTTCATTGTTGCTCATTTTCCTGCTGTGTGTAGACTGCCGGTGCATAGTTCGCGGTTTGTTAAAAGGTGTTTCATTAGATGAGTATTTAAATAATTAAAACTATTGATAAAATGAGAAAAAAATATTTTAGATATATCTGGATCTTCTTACAAATACTTTGGTGAGAATACAAACATATTAAGAAAAATGTACATTATTTTATAAGAAGTGAATATATTCAGTTGCTGAAAATATTTCTCAATTAACGCCAATTCATTGATTGCTACATACTCACCAAATACCAAACTTGTTAGTGCCCTTCTTGATGGAGGTGAGCTCCAAAGCCTTGAGAGCGGGTGACGTAGGAGCATCGTAGAGGTAGGTGTAGGACAGCTCGAGGAGCTCGTCGTAGCCTAGCGCAGCCGAGACCAGCGCTGTTAAAGTCAACACTGACAACGATGACATCATCTGTTTTTCCCTTTGTTTTATAGGGTAAAGTTATGGTCCTCTAAATTTTCCCCAGCAGTCGGGAACTGAGCTTAGTTAACCAGAATTGCTCACAGAAGCTATTCATAAATTGAACACATGAACCAAGTATGTGTAATTTTATTTCATCCGTGACACCACTCGTAGACCTTTCTTGCCTTATAACCTGGTTACGTATCAAGAATCTGTAGGTGAGAGAGCTTCCATCAATAGTTCAGCAAGCTAAATCTGCTATAGAAAAAATAATACTTATATTACACAAAAAATGAGTGAAATGCGAAAACAGTGCGATGTAAAACTTAGGGGAAAAATCATTTCTACAAGTATTTCTAAGCGAACAGCTCGTGCAGTTACGTAAACCATCATTGACGGGAAGTAAGCGCATTAGAAGTGGTCACGAACAGAATAAGAACACTCCCCCCTCCCCCTTAGATGCATCACTGTTAAATGATTGAATCTTCAGTCTTTTATCAATTTCAATTTTAAATAAAATTTTCGACTGAACTTCTTCGCACACAACTCTACCAATTTCACACGCCGCATTTGTGGGCGGTTCAGAAACGCTGGAAGGGATTACGCGCTCTGGGCTGTGGCCCTAGAAGAGATATGGGGCGGTGCAACTCGCTGTTGGGACACTTTCCTTTATTTCCTTGTTCACAAATGCCTAAAAGACTCTGCTATTGAAATGAATGAAAGGTTTAGAAATATATTATTAGAATTATAGTAGGGAAAATTGTTTTCATAATAATCCTTTTTTCATTCCTGTATTTATAATTATTTCCTGTACAATTACCGGGAGATATATACTCGTATGTGTGGAAAATTGTCGATCAAGATGTCTGGCCATTAAAAGGGGGGAATGATTTGTCACAACTCTCGAAGCTTTCCTAATTACCAAGTACAAAGTTATGGAAAAGAAGTATATATATGTGCACGAGTAAGAACTAAAGAGAGGGTCATTTTTCTCAATCAACATATTCGTTAATATATGGAATTCATACTCGTATATGCTTCCATTCTAAGTACAAGAGCATAGTTTCCAATGAACAAAATAACTTATTTCACACAACCAATCAAAGCCTGATAACAGTGTCAGAAGAAACCCTAATTTGGGCATCGAATGCTAACTTTGCTATCAATTCTATAGTCAATTCTGGTTGGGTGTTGATTTTTAACTCTGATGGCACAAAAATGAGAAGAAGGCAACTAGTCCTTGTTTCAGCAGCTTAGAGTAACACAAATTGTAAACAATGATGTCGATTTACTCGTATAAAATTACATGAACCGTTTTTGCTCCATCTTAGGTCACCCTGGGGACTTACTAGCCGCCTGCTGGACGCCGAATTTATTCGATTCATTAAGTTTAAAGTTAATCGTAGTGCTAGTTTTCATTTCGGTAGGGATCTAAGAGCATCTCTTGACATCCATGTCTTTATCGATGATTGTGAGCTCATTACACGTTTGTATTTTGGAAGGGAATGTCTTGAGATCCCTTTTGAGTGCTCTGGTCATTAAAGTTAACCTCAACCCTCCTCAGCACTCAATTCTCTGAAGACTCGAGGAGGGCTTCCAAGTGATTCTTCTCACGGGTATTTTGATGTGTTGCTTTCGGACATTATATATATATATATATGGCTCCTGGTTTGACCACGGCAACTGATTATGGGACCAGTTTCCAAGAACTTTTTTAAGAACATTCCAAACCGTTCCAGAACGAATTTTTAACATGAATGCAATCGCTGAATTATTTGCCCTTTCTTTGTGAAGGGTTGATAAAATCTCTCGGTTTATAACTATCTTTACTTTATTATTCACAAGTAATATATTTTGTAGTACAAAATAGGCGTAATAAGCTTTCAATCAAGTTAGGAAGTTTGAATATAACTTTGATGCAAAATGATTTTAGAAAAGATTGAACTTCTGATGCCGTACAAATAAGTCATCCTGTATTTAACGGTGGAGCACGACAGCCGAAATCACAGGCTTGGAAACAAGAATTGTCAATGGAAAACTGTCTGTTTCTGACGTGCTTGTGATTCTTTTCGCTGTCCAGTAATTCAAATTGTTATATACAGCATAAAAACTCAACTGGTAAAAGCAAAACTTGATGATTAAAGCAAAACGGACAAAAAATGTTCTAGTAATTTGCGTAAATAATAATCACTCAATACTCCATTTTACGTCGAGGTAGTAACAATTTTGATAATATTCCTCAATGAATAATGAGTTTTCGTGAAACAGAAATATGTCAGTAAACAAGGGAAGAGAATTCCATCAGCGATTGCCAAATGTGTACAAGGGTGAGCAGAGCTTCATCCCTGTGAGAAGCTAGTAGCGAGTATGCTTCATCCCAGCGAGAAGACAAGAGCGAGCACGCTTCATTCCATTGAGAAGCCAAGAGCGAGCACACTTCATTCCATTGAGAAGCCAAGAGCGAGCTCGAGCAAACTCGCCAGCAGACACAGCTTCGCTACTCTGGTTCTGCATTTCTCCGTTTAGCCCTCACACAGGAGGATTAGTCTGGACCTGTTACACTTAAATATAATAATAATGACCTCATTTGCTCAAGCTCCGCGTAATTTGGTACTCGAATTTTTTCTCGTCTTGATTCCGCGGAGACAAAATTTTTTTTTCATAATTGAATGTTCATGAATGTTCTGTCCTGAATGCAAATAAAAACAGAGGGAGTCCTTCAAGCGAAGTAAATTACTTAGGATCAGTTACTTCGTAATTGTATTACGCATGAAATAATAATTTCCAGAGCTTGGCATTGTTTCAAGGTGTGATGCATGTATCATTCTTAGTTGGGAAATGACTGTCTTACATGGATGCACGCCAACATAAGTCGGATGGCTCATGTGCTACCCAAACTGAAAATTTCCACTTTAAAAGACAACAAATAAAATCCAATTACACGTGTGCACGACTAGATCATACTACACGTATGTTTTAATCCCCAGGTGATACTCGTACATTGTTCAACGCGCATATTTTTAGTGTACATTTGGTTTCGAAAAGCTCTTAAATTTCAACTTAACATTACCTTTGGAAAATTGAAATACTTAGTCATACTTTATCACACCAATGGATGTAAATGTTCCAAAATGTTCCAAATGTATGACATCGTTCGATAATTGTTTGAGCCAATATCAACCACGGATTGACCTGGAAATTTTCCCGTCTGAACTGGTGGAACATAGCCCTTTTTATGAAGTTCCCATGCAGTTATCTAATGAATTTTCTCTTTCATTTGATAAGTTTGAAGACACATATGATATTAATTTACAACTGATTGACATTGTTTTGTCGTCCATGACAGTGCGGGTAACTTGAGCGTCACAGAAACATGAATGGAAGGAACTTCAGAAATCATGAAGGGACCAGGGAAATGAATTTCTGAGGTCGAAATAGTGATGCACGCATTATTATCCTTATGCTTCGTGGTTTAAGTTGGTCAAATGCTTGATTGTAATGTTCTAGAAAAAATTCATTCTAAGGAATTTATCACAGTTTGTAAAAATATGTAACATTTATAGCAAGAACCTTGAGGTAGGGAGGGACAATTAATTCTCTCAACTCCATGGTGTACAGAAATCTTCATAAAGACGCATTGAAATTTTTCGTAGTTATCATTACATATCCTTTGTAGGCCAAAACTCCTGAGCCCATCCCGTATGATGAAACAAGATTCTTGCATATATTGCATGAGATTTTCTCCCATCCTTTCATTGATGCACGCTTTTGATCTCGAAGATTTAAAAGCTGTCGCTCTCCAGCTTAAATTTATTTTGCTCTTTTCAACGATTTTTAATTTGATTTAAGTTGGAAGCTGGCTCAACAGTGACGCCGTACATGTTGAGCTATCCGAACTTTTCCCGAGGTAAATGTTTTGGGTTACTGCGTTTAAACGCACTCCTCGTGCTGTCTTCTGGTCGAGTTGAAAAGATGATTTTATAAACATCGTAGTGTGTATATCTTCAACTTCATCGTTAGCTCGAGATGATAGAATCTCCTTAATTGCCGGATGAGAAGCAAATGATTACATAAGCGGTCTTAACTTGCAGGATTCTTGCCTAGCGATATGATCGCAATTGTCCTCACTAATTCAATTTTTGCTGCATCCGGTCGCGTAATTTGGAGTGATTAATTGTTTTATTTTTTTGTAATTTGTGGTATGCTCTCTTCTCTCGCGTGAGTTGTTGTTTGCGATGTGACGCAGGCTCTAATGAATGGCATTTATGCTATCAAATCTTTTCTAAGGTTTCAACTTGAATGTTTTTTCATAATTGTTTCCAGTTTAGAGATCGCAATTCTAAATGTTATTTTCGAATAGCATCTATTCTCGTTTTTTGGTGATTGTTACATGTTTCGTCCACTTCTTTATTATGAAATTCATAGAACTTACAAGTACACTTAGCTACTACGAAATCTTCTTGTATCCTTGAAGTGGTTCTTGGCAATCTTGTTTCGGAACTGAAACAGCGTTCTGTTACTTTAGCACACTAGTGATCGGAGGGGAGGCTTGCTGGCTTGCTTGTAGCCAAACGTTTGCTTGCAGCGCTTACGTGACATCGCCAGCTACATTACTTAATATAGAATATTAATTCGTGGATAATATTAATTGATACGGTATATAACGTGAATAATATTACTTGATGTAGAGTATTTGGCATGTAATATTAAATAATGTAGGATAGTACGCAAGCAATATTGCTTGATGCAGAATATACTGCAGGCGCTGCGAGTTGCTGTATGCAGGAAAATTGATAAAAAACTGCGTATGTTAATGAAAAATTTGCCTCGTTGAATGTTCAGAAGGAGCAGAAGTATCAAGCAAGAAATGAAATCCATCCACAGTATGTAATTTGATGGCTTCTACCGATGACCTTACACGAGTGAGTCAACAAATGAGCTCACCGCCAATCTTGTGATAGGTAAAATGATTGCTTTTCAAATTGTTGAAAGTGAAACCTTCAAGAATCTCGTTACCACACTCGCACCGAACAAAACTTTGATAGGAGAGAAGGCGTTTGTCAACAGTATTGATGAGCAGTATCAAGAAATGGAGGACAATCGCAGGGCTGTATTAGTATGGACTGAATAGAC
>VOMN01061455.1:0-44771 GCA_014899125.1 Orchestia grillus
GGTCTCAAGATTTTGGCTACTCTCTCGCTAGCGTTCTTGATATATATATTATTATTCATGAATAATAATAGAATTGTAGTTGTATTGGAAGTAGTAATACAAGTGATTTTTTGGCATGTATTTCCTTTTCATACCTTTTCAATTTTAATTTCCTGACTTTATGCATACATAAAATGCTTATGCGTGATTGGTGTGAGCCAGCTCAGGAAGAGTGGGGGGCTTACGAATAACCACTAGAGGTGATCTGTATACTTGTCATATCCTATTATTTTCAGAATGAAACAAGTCAAAATAGTACTTAATATGTGTCTGTAACCTGCATGACTATTTTTTTACGGAGATTCGTGATCTCATGCTTCTAAGTTTAACTTCTTCTGTGCCCAAATCAACTTTGAGTCACAGAGGCAGGGCTTGGATCTAATCACATATGCGTACATACGTTACAATGCATGATGTTGACGTGCTTTCGGGACTATACACTTTGCTTTAATAACTGTATAAAGTTCATCAACGAGGGAATTATCTGTAAAACCAATGAAAAAAAGTGGCTACCTGTAAAATATATTTTTCAAATTTATTCATTTCCTATTCTTTTTAATTTTTACTCGGCAACATATATAATAAGGATGAAATCCTGCTGTTGTTGATGGGAGAAGAAAATCGTGGTCGGGTTCTGGCGTTTGAGCAACATTTCTGCACCAGCAGCCCTAATTAGGCCCTGTCCACACTATCAAACTCTCCATCAATCACAAACACACCAAAACGCAAACAAAAACACAAACTCTTCTGAATCGTGCCAGGCTGTGCATTCAGCCGCATGAAGTTGTAAGAGTGTGCAGAATGTAAACAAACTACACTGCTCCTTGAATACGCGTATAGAGTTGACGTATAATAGTGTTTTAATTTTATTTATTGGCAGTTGTTAGTCATATAGGAGTTATTTTTATATAATTAATGACGTTTTTACTTGTTTGAAAAATTTGAAGCCGTCGATCTTCTAGCAATGTCATGCCGGCTTGTTGCCAGCTACTATTTATGTAGCTGCCAGCTATTATTCATGCTAAATTAACTAATACTTGATTTAAACAGGCTCATAGGACAATATTAAGCTATTATCAAAGGAATAAATTACCGAAATAATCGTTTCCCATAAAATCAATAATTCATTTGCACAATAAATACATAAAGAAGCGACTGTTCACCATTTCTACGAAAGTTTGTATTCGGAGTTTTCCAACACGTTGGAAAACAAACTCACCGAAATCTGCCAGCGCGCGAGGTGTGCTCGTGTTCGCGGAGAGTTGAAAAATACGAAATTTGCTCTAAAAATTGATAGTGTGGACGGGCCTTAAAGCATTAGCCAGACGTGCCCCAGTTGCCATGCCCCGGGCAGTCCGGAACGCCAGCTACCCGAACAACTCTCTAATCAGCACTGCATAATTGACAGCCCTGTCATTCGTGAAATTTCGAAATTGTTGTGTAGAATACTTTCTATTGCATATAGAAGTTTTTCCTAGAGTTATGTTGCAAGTCCTTTCTCTCACAATTCAATGTGAAGTCTTAGCTGTGGGAAATTACTTCAGATATTAAACTTGAACACTCAACACATTGATACGTCGAGGATAGGCCAGTGGTTAAGTATGACTCATCTTTGACCAAATCACTTATTCAAATCGATGAGAGAATGACAAAACATAGTTTTTCACTCGCTTTTTTACAAGAATTGTGCGGAAAAGACGATATTGTGTAGTTAAGAACTTTTCGGAGTTTGCAGATACAAACACGGACAACTATTCTCATTTTTCAGTCCGCATTGGTAGTGGATAGCATCAAATCAAATAGCAGCTCGAAAACTTATTCAAGTTATTGAATTTACTACGAGTATGGTAAAATACCGGCTAAACTGAGGTTTAGGTTTACATCTGTCAAAATGAGATACCTGTAGGTCATTTCTACTCCTAGCGTCCCCAGTCATACTTAAATTCAAGCGGTGTGCTTATAAATGAAAGCATTTGTCTTATTAGCCAAGCGAGCTTAGAGAGAGAGGCGGCGGGAGCTCAGAGTGATGACTGCATGCAGCCGCGGCGCTGTCGTTGGAGACTTGCAGAGCAGCAATAAGCGCATCGGCCCAGCGGTCAATAGAGCTACAGCTGCAGCGACCGCAGCAGTGAATGCAATTTGCTGCATATTCCCAAGACAGCTGCACAGCGCAGTGCTCCCCACGTCCTTTCTACGTGCTCGCTTCTTCACGATGTGTGTACGAGTCAATTTGTACATATTATGATGAGTCGTTATCCGTCATAATGAGTACTTTATTCAGCATTTTGAACCTACTCCTTAAAATTTTAAGGTAAACTATGAAGTGGATGTGCTCTATAGTCAAGGCTTTCGTAAGAACTAAAAAATATTTCTCTAGCTAGGTCGACATCGTGTTCAGATACTTGTGGTCGTTCACACCCTCTTACTTTGAACAGTCTTCCTGTTTGAACTTTTTTGCTGCAGTAGCTGCAGTAGCTTGGATTTTATAAACTGCTTCAGAAGATATGATTTTGTGCAAACAAAATATTGGCTGTCCAAATGTGACGCAATTTGCAATTGCATGGAAATATCTTGTAGATTCTACTTGATAGTTTGAATATTTATTGAGTTTTATCACAAATTCAAGCTGAACTGGCATATTCGAGACTTTTCAAATGTACTATCGACAGTTAAACCATTCTATTTCTATTTTACTCAATGAATTGTATTTATGAATTCTATTGCAGTGAATGATATTTTTACACTTGTAGAGAAAAAAATGTAAAGAATCAATCGAATTTGAGTTGTTTCAACGCACGCTTTTAAAATGAAAGCCGATATGAGAACGCTTTTTTCACGTATCGAATTATCAATTGATATCGAGGTGTTTGGCGCGTGGTAATGTTTAGACTGCCCATTGAATTGCTTCATCAAAAGAAGACGGAAAGTTCGACTTCGCTACACAAAACACTTCGCAAAACACAATTCAGTGTCGCTACACTGCGACCCACGTTGGCATAACTACAGCATGTGTGTTGAGTACGAGAATCATCTAAAGTAGTTTTATTTTACCTTATGAGTTTAGTGCAATTTTTTTATTCAAGTTATTTTTGCAAAATACTACTTAGAAAATAAAAAAATAATATTGAAGATAGTCCAGAATTACCACGTGCACTCCGTACATTTGTCTCTACGTCTCGTTCTCTACGAGCGACGAGTATATCCTCGGATCCTACCTCTTATATGTCACAGCCCCTCCAACTCCATACTGATGTACCTCAACGCCAATTCGTGCGTTTTTGTCACGGTCTCATCATTGATGATGAATAAAGAGCACAGTTTCCCATTACCAACGCAGATGTATTCAAATCTATTCATATAATTGTTTAAAAAAATGACTGTGAGGTGTCTTCTTATATTTGACTAATTTAATCCGCTTTGGTAAACTACATTCAGTTCATCATAATGAATATGAATAAAATCCTTCCTGTGGAACACTGTGAGAGCAGTATACCTTGGGTAATATGATTTTAAATCAAAGAAACGAGCTCGCAGCGAAAATGCCGTGAACTCTGACTGATCAATGCAACGGCATACCATCACAGCAACGACCAACATCGGACCCATGACAGAGGTCTGAAACATGTGAGTGACATCGAGGGAATGTCATTTCAGCAGCTTCGTTCTTATTGCTGCCTTCTTGACTTCATTAATTAAGTGCTTTCGCAAGTCCCGTGTTCAAATTTATGACAAGAAGCTTGGCTGGGGATGCGTTATGAAAATAGTGCTTGTAAAACTGCTTTTTTGAAGACAGGAATTAAACGTAAACAAATCTTCTCATGATTACTTTGTGTTAACTAACACGGTTCTGCAAAACAGTCCTTTTTAAAAGAATTTAGTTGGACTATTAGAAGAACTCGCTTTAATTGAATGCAAAAGTACGACAATTTTTTGATCTAGGACAGATTGAAAATTGCTAAGTATGAAAAATTTTCCATCAAAAAATTTTTTATTCTGCTTTCAAGTCATAGATGAAAAATAAATGAGCAGTTATGAGGGACGAAGAAGCAAATATATATTTTCCCCCGTGACCATAACTACGAGCATGCTTCAAATAACACGTTTGCCCAGTACCAGACCTCTCTTATAGTAGTCCTGGGAGCGGCTGTTTTGAGGCCAAAATTATTATTGCAGAGGTCAAGCCTCGGGCTGCCCATAGCTGCCTTTTATGGTGGTCGTCCAGCACCTGCATTTCTTCTTTACTCGAGTCCGAAAAGCCTGCGACAGAAACCAGGAGAAGTGGTTGCCTGATTCGTTTACAGTGGCCCTCCCGAGCTCTATTTTTTCCCTAAGATCCTCCGGGTCAGCAAAGAAATTCCTGAAGGGTTTGTGAAGCAGAATTCTGCGAAAACCGAAATTCTGGATTCTTCTTAGTCGATGTACGTCGGAATAACAGAGTCAAATTATCCGTAAAAGGCTTTAGTTCCAAAGAGTTTAGGCCAAAGATATGTATCACATCTTCTATAAGTTAAGTTGCTTGCTGATTTGCCAATACTTTTTTCCCAGTTTCATTTATTTGTTGAGTAATCAAGGCCAAAATTTCATTCATCGAACATCACACGAAAGTATTTTATCTTGGCATCAGAATATATTTCCGCGTTCAACAAACTTTTCCGGACAGCGCGAAATTTTCATCCTACAAATGGACTAGCATTCGCACGAGCCGCAATCGATACATGTTAGGGCAATCACAAACACGTCGTAAGACATCAACAACTTTATCCGTGAAATTCCTACCCCTATTTTAGCCAAATTTCTGGAATGAAAGGCTTAACCGTTTGATTAACGTCAGCTTGCACTTCATCCGCCCAATTTTCCGACACAAGCTCGTTCAAGCGCAGTAAAAATGGTGTACAACAAGAATGGTCCTTGTGTGTGAAGAATGGTTCTTTTGTGTGAAGAATGGTTCTTGTGTGTGAAGAATGGTTCTTGTGTGTGAAGAACGGTTCTTGTGTGTGAAGAATGGTTCTTGTGTGTGAAGAATGGTTCTTGTGTGTGAAGAAGGTTCTTGTGTGTGAAGAATGGTTCTTGTGTGTGAAGAATGGTTCTTGAGTGTGAAGAATGGTTCTTGTGTGTGAAGAATGGTTCTTGTGTGTGTACAACACAAATATTGAAGCTTAGGGGCTTTACATTCGCAGGATTTTTGCTCAAGAATAGTCGGTAGACTTCGATTTCATTGACTGATTATGTTACGATATACGCAAGAGGTCTGAATAAATGTTCTAACAGTCGAGGGTGTTTGTAGAGTGTTATAGAGTGTACCTCATGAATAAAATAAACTGTAGTTTCAACTTATGATATGCTTCGGGCTGCTCTGTTGAAATAATGAAAACATAATGCTTCATACTCCAATGAATGCTTACCTGATTATTCCTAATATTGAAGTAACTGTGCATAGAAATTTAACTTTCACAAGCTTGAACTTGTACTTAAAATTTCCCACAAGGCTCTATAAATTTAGTGTACCTGAAGTGCAAAACTTAGCGGGTTAATTTTACAAGGAGTCGAATTTTACATCAGAGAAAGATTTGTGGTACATGGATTTCGTTTGAAACTATAGAAATCAAATAGCGATCACATTTACTTTGGTATAGCATAACATAGGAGACCTAGTCGGTACGCTATTGAAAACATGGATTCGAGATGATAAAACAATATCTTGAAATATTGTCTTGACAATACAATATTCCCGTCTTGAAATATGTTTGTTCTGATCTTCGCGTGAAACCTACACTCAAAAAAAATTTGTATTACATCGTTTGTGGTCTGACGATTAACACGTTTTTAGCTGCTGCAACTCGTTATGAATATTTGGAGCAGGACATTTATTGCTGGTCCGGAAAACCTGCATCGTTGGAGTTGAGGTCTAACGAGACTCGGGCCAAACTTTTTGCATAACATTTTGTGATTTAATGAGAGGAAATTTGCGACCGTTGCCTCGCCAAAAGTCGAGTCGCTGTGACCGTTTCGGAGCCTCGGCAGCCGCCGCCAGCACTAAACCTTAATTGAGCCTCCTGGTCGTTCACATTTGTAAGAAAAACTTTCAAGAAAATTTCTCTGTGTTTAGAATCAAATCACTTATATGGAGACTGGAATAGTTCTAAGCCTCACATAAAAAAAATCAGCGGTTTTGAGATAGGAGTGTCACAATTTGCTTAATTTTTATTCCAGAACTTCGTGATATCTTGTTGCAGTACCTATGCTAACTAAGCTATGTATTTTAGAAAACTATTTGAATCTAGTCTAAATTTTCCCTCTAATGGAGCCAAGATTTGCTTTCACGAGCAATCAGAGATTGAAAAATTGATCCCCTTACTAGCAAACGGAGCTAATATTTGCTATTATTTCAAAAAAAGCTTCACCTATAAACGAAATATAGTATTTACGTCAGTCATTTTCATCACGCACTTCGCGGTTTAATTCTGTCAAAAACAATTTTGACACCATTTTTTCAATATTGAGAGGTTCAATATCACCGTCTATATTCATTCAAGAATGAAATATGCGCAATAATTGAATAACTTCAGCTGCGGCGTAATGCTCAAACACGGCCCACACAACAAACCTCTTCCCGTCAAAGTTTTGTTCGCGTAGACCTGCATGCGACAGCAGTGCTGCAGGGTGGGAAAGGTAGGAAGGAAGGGGCCTGGTGGAGCAACACAGTGGCTATGAGGCTCATGAAAGATCATGGCCGCTAGGACGCCAGGCCCAGTAAAGGGGATGTGCTGTTCGCCTGGGCTGCAGCCCGACCAGAGCTAAGGAACATGATGAAGAAAACGGCACTGGGACCAGGCGATGGTGTCTCAGAAGAAGTAAGATAACAGGAGGTCAAGCGGTGGAGAAAGCTGCAGCAGTACAGAGGAAAGAGATACCTATCGGGAAAAAGTGTTGGAAAAGAGCAGAAGGAGATGTTGGAGGGAAAGAGAGTGCGGAATTTTATGCAGCAGCTCGTTGTGAAAGAAAAAGAGAAGATCAACTAGATATCAATTGTAAAAAGGCTGCAGGAAGGAGAGAGGAAGCAAGATCTCACTACCAACTAATGCTGCAGGACACGAGTGCGAATCTCGGTTGGCCCACGACACCTCAAATAATTCATTTTTTCACAACGGAATTTTTCCCTAGCGTAATAATTCTTTATCGATCAGGATGCAGGCCAGATATTGCAAAATTAACTTTTCCCAGTCAAGGATGTGTCAATTTTTTTGCCCAATTGGTATATTTTCGAGTTTAGACGGGTAAGGTTACTGAACCACAAATTTAAGAAAAGAATATGATGTATACGTATTCACTCATTCTTTCTTAACGTTTTTCGGAATTAGCTGAGTATTCCAGTGCGTAATTATGCATCTGGTTTAAATATAAGCTAGTCCGAATATAATACGGTTTCGTGAGACAACCTGCAGCGGAATGGCCTGTTCCAACAACGGGGCGCGGACTGCACCTAATTTACCATCGCGTACAAGTGAATAACAGCACGCATGATCGAGAAAAAATTACCGTCGTGACTAACGGCAGAAGAAAAGTGTTGTATGAAATATTTCTTGACTGAGGTGTGCATAATTTTACAGTATATGATCATTATATGATTATAAGAGTACACCAGTATTCTCCTTAGTGTATGATAAGAAAAACAATCAGGCATCGTTGGAATTTAGTACTTTATATATGGCCTCGAGGAAGTATGTATTATTAATAATTTCACTTCATATGATTATCTCTTCCTCTGTCCTAATGGCTCAACTACATGTACGCGAAATGACTTCCAGTTTTTCAGGAAGTTTTTTAATTTATATTTTATACATTTTTCGTTTGCTTCTTTGACTGTTGGTTTCCGATGACTACATATGTTTTTTTTGCCGACAGCGGTCACGAGGTTTGGTGCGGTACTCCCTGGACGTACCCGAACGTGTCGTGTACATGTCGTTGCCTCCGTTCGAATAACGAATGAGGGGAAGCCCCTCTACGTAAAGATAATCAAGGAAGAATAATGACAACTTCCTGTTAATGATGGGAAGCTCGACCTGTCAGCTACCTGCGCTGCAAAGCGACACAATTGCCCCTTAAGTCAAATGTTCTCGCTGCAGAAGATAACTGAAAATGTATCTGAAACACCAACATTCAACGAATTCAATTTACAGAGTTTTCGACCTGTCATGAACGTAAGCCTGATGCTTCTGAACAACAAAATTAATGAATAATCGTGGTGAAAGAATAGAATTTAGTATATATATATATATATATATATATATATATATATATATATGAAACACACGAAATTCAGCGCATGAGTTCCTAATATAAATACTTACGTGGTAGTCCATGCTATAAGTTCACAATGTTCTGAAAAACAAGCTACTACTGATATGGGTTCATCATATTGCATTCAAACATTGGAACGTGACACGCTCTAAATCTCATACTTAAATACATACTTAAAGTATAGGTGTAATAGGTCTGTTATCAATTAAAACACGACATGAAAAATATCTTAAAGAGGAGAAATTCAACATCACGCCAAGCCAAAACAAAGAACGTGGAGAAAGTCATGCTTTCATGCGGCTTTTAACATACTGTACATAAAGCGGTACAGGGGCGATGACCCAACAGCAGAACAAGAATGCGTACGGTATTTGGACCACTATAGTACTCGCAGATCATGCTCAACATTTCAAAAATGCTCTGTAATAGCTATTTCGTTTTAGAAGAAATGAAAAAATGTTTGCATGCAAAAAAAAACAGAGAAACATGCGAGCTTGCAGGATGTTTCCTTCGCTCAGAAAGATGAGGGAGAGGGGGAAGGCCAAACTATTTGTTTGTTTACTCGCTGTTTCTATTCAGCTTAGGCAGCCGTATTTATTCCTGCACCAGTGGGATTCCAGGATCTCCAATTCACATCAAGTTACGCCCGTACGTAATTTTACAGGACGCCGTATCTTAGAATCACGAGCTGCTGGGGTACATTCGTAATCGTGTAGAAATTGTTACAAGTTCATAAAGAGTAAGCAATATCAAAACGCTTATTGTTCACATACGACAAGACAGACGCTCTAAAGTAAAACGAACTTTGTGTCAGACTCAAGAGTGGAGAAGTCTTTGCTCAGAAATCGTGTTTTTGAGTCACGTAATCCTATATTTACATTTGTGCCGCAGTAAGTGAACACAAAGCACGGCAAATGCGGGCACACAACATTAGACTTGAGTTATGCTTTGTACATTTCAGCAATATCCTCCGCAACATTTAAAACCTATATCAAAGCTTTCAATTTTATCTATTTCTGCATGGCCTACTAAACATAGCCACATTAACCGTGAATTCAAAAATTCGCCCCAGATATTCTAGAAGAGGAAACATCTCTTAAACAAGGTGCTGCAGAGTTTTCATTTTCGTGAGTACCTCACCTGGTTTGACGATCATTTTGCTTGGTTATCTCGTTCAGTTGGGAAAATGAACCTTCCTTTACAGGTGCCTTAGACTACGGCAGCTTGGGTACTTGTGGATAACCGATGTCAGGTGCACCAGCCGAAATAAGCTGTAGAACGTCGTCAAGTGCACCAATCCACACGCTTCAGTGACCAGGGACCGAAAATCACGTCAGCATTCCATCCAGGGTAAAATGACCCATATCCGAATAAGTTTTTTTGCTCACGTCAAATCAACTCAGTGAAATTAAAAAAAGTGTCAGGTAAAATGCTGTGGCCAAATCCAGGAACTTCTTGCACAACACTTCATTAATTCGAGAACACGGTGTAAAAATTATTTTAATATCGATCCTGACTGTAAATAAATATAAATAATACGCACGTACATGTAGTATCAGTTATGTGACAGTCTGATGAGTTAAAGCTTTTATCCGATGGAATACTGTAGCTTGATTCCAAAGAGGAAGCTAGACAGCTTTGTCTTGAAAAGCAAGTAAAAAATTGATTTATCCTAGAATGATTCCAAAATTTTGTGTACTCATACGTATAGAAAAAATTTCCAATCTATCATTCATAAGATTCATTGTCATATTACGAACTGAAGAGCGAAACTTCTTCTGAATTAAAGGTCACTGCTAATAAAGCACTGATACTGCAACGTCTCACACACTGCACAATTGACGTCCCACACACTACACAATTGACGTCCCACACACTGCACAATTGACGTCCCACACACTGCACAATTGACTTCCCACACACTGGACAATTGACGTCCCACACACTGCACAATTGACGAGTCAAAAGAGCTTTGTTTTGACGTGCAAGAGTTGAAAACAAAGCGTGGAAAATCTTGAAAATGTGCTCTGGTTTGATGAACGCCATTAATTTTTAAAAAACAAAATCTAAAAAAGTCTTACGTAATATGGCAAGAAGGAAGAAAAATATCCCACAAATGAGCAAATTTGAAAATCAAAATTAAATTGACACAATAAATGACGAAAAAAGAAAAAAACGAGCAACAAATGAAAAACGCTAAATCTACTCGTAAACGCGACGAAAACTCGTCTACAACATCAATATAAACTACGCAGTATGATGTGCGTTATGACAGTAGATATAACACAAAGATTGCTTTTATTACCAGGTTTTAAATAATGAATAGCAGATGTCAGAATTAACTATGCCGAAACAGGAAGTGAAAATACTAATCCCTTTGTGAATACTAATTTTATATTTATATCAGGAAGGAAAAAAGTCACCTCGCCCGTAGATTTTTTTCAGCCTGACTAGTTATTTGCTTTACAAGCCTGAACTCTTTGAACTCGTGCCGTTTTGCCACGACGGACTAACAAACTTCAGCTGTCGTAGTTTTACCAACATTTAGTATTCGAGCTCAAACGCTGGAACGTGACTTCAGACATAGCTATAAGTTATGAATAAAAGTTTCCTCGTTTGAATCGGATTTAAGTACTAAGGAAACTCAAAGAAGGTGTCCCACGTTTCGTGGTTGAGTTATACGTATTTAGTAGGGGATCCAGAACGGAAATTTTGAATGGAATCCTTCAATATTACTTTTACGGACGTAAATTGTATATGGAACGGCAGTTTTTCAGTGTTGCTCTTTTGATCAGAATATAGATTAAATCCTTTGATCAGAAAAATTGCCTCTCTGCACGTCCGAACTGTGGCTATTTATTACACTACTTCTGAGAGAAAGCTAATAAATTCTATTTTTTTCGACGGGTTGGAATTGCGATACGATGGAAGGGGTAACTCGTTGCTCTTCCTGGAGTTCATGGAATTCAAGCAACGAAGGGAATTATCAGAATAAAAATAAAGGACTCACTGAAGAGGATGGTCCTTGTGTTATGACTCCCTACAGGGTAAAGAAGCAAGTCTATTTGGATGGATACACATTGTCTTAGGATGCCAGAGCGAGGCCATTCTATGCGAGCTGGCACCCTGCACGAGCTTGGAGCTGCGAGGGTTAGAAAGCTCGCTGCTCGTCTTCGTTAATGCGAGTATTTCTATCAAAATAAAAACAATAACTCAATCAAAATAAAAACACTGAAGAATAAAAAGGAAAATTTTAAAAATGTGCGTTAGATTGTTTTCAGTATTCTTCAATAACTTCAAGCTTGAGTATTTAGAGAATTCAATGAAACTTTAGGATTAAAATTGCAATTGCAAACTATAAGAGTGAGTTTATACGTAAAAAGATCAAACCAATATATTGCAAGTATAGGAACCCTGTATGTATTGCAACTCAGTCCAACTCATTCAGTTTCAACCGTGCTGGCAACGAGAGCATTACCGTTAATTTTCTGCCTTTGTGCTCCAGATTGTGCTTAGGAACCTGCGCTCCTTTAAGATAGGTCCTTGGTCCCGAGCATCGGCAGGTCGAGAACAAACTCTGGGATCTCGAGGAGCTCGACGAGCGACTTCCCGCACTTCACGTCTACTCTTGCATTTATTATTGGTGCAGCTTGCTTCGCATGAGCTCAGTTGGTCATATAATTTAAATTTTATACAAGGATGAGCGTTATGCAAAAGCCGATCAAACGTCTTTTCCAAGAGATGGGAAAGATAAGCATGAAACTTTTTATTACAAGCAGCGCACTACGAACCACACTCAAAAATTAATTGATCACACTAACTATACAGTAAATTACACATGTTTAGTAGCTCAGTTTTACTATAAATTCTGCGAAAAAAGAAAAACGTATAAAAATTAGCGTAACTGGTAATATTTATGAGAATCGTCTGATTGAATTTTTTTAAAGAAAAAATTGGTCATTACGTACAATTTGCAGGCCAACTTTCATCGTGCCTGTGGAGAGAAAACTATAGAGGAAAGTGGGTAGACAATAGTTAGGAGAAAGATATCCTTGTAAGACAACTGCAAGGTCTACTAAGAAGTACTCTAGATTCAAAATTAAAAAGCAAGCTCTCTAGGGAAAATTTAGAGTTCTATTTATAAGGGAAGCGGTAAGGACACGAATACAATGGCAGGCANCAACACAGCGACATGTTTTTAAAGACAAATCACTTCAGCGATAAATAATGCTTTACAATGCTGTACTACTTATGCTTCGAGGAAAAAAAACTATTCTGATTTTTTACGGTATCTAGAGATAATCGTGAAGGGAAGATAATGAGCAACATTACACCACGAAACAATGTCGAAGGACATGTTATACTTATAAAAAATATAAGCTAAACAATAATTTAACTCTTATACGATTACAAACACTCAACTATTGCATAGATAATTCTTACATAAAATACAGTGACTCTAAGAGAAGTTAAAATCCAACAAAAGTACATGATTTTCTTTCTTAAAATAAAGGCCATGGACAATCAGAAAAGAGAAGAGACATAAACCACAAACCTGCCACTTCAGGATCATCTTTTCCTTCGAAATAAATTTCTTCCTCCATTTTGGCGTCATTCACGCGTCTACAGCCCACTAATTTTCTTAATAAAGATTCAGTATAATTTCTGTTGGTAGGGACAATTCCTTCACATTTCTGTAAAATCGTTATCCAGAAAATCGGTTGTCGAACAATCAGCCATCTATGAGGGCCCAGCGGAAAACTTGAAAAAGTACAAGATTCATAAAAATGTATCAAACAATCGGAACAAAATACGTTTCGAAGAATAGAAATACGTCTATGAATACACTGGATAAAACTGTTCACTGAGGACAACAGTTAACATTCTCTCCATAATCACAAATCCAGAATATAGAAGAGCCTTAGAAATAATATTGATGTGCAACATGACCACAGCCTCAATAACTTGCATAAAATTAAATTCTGAGGTCCATGCTACATATTATAAAATTGCTTTGATGCAAACAACTTATTCGAAATTTCATTACTGATGCATTAAAAAAATCATGATAAAAGGCAGGAATGCTTTTCTGCCACTGCTCCTTTTAATGATGGTGGTAGGATGCCATTTTGAGGATGCACATGTATCATCTGGGGCGACTTCGGGTATAATCTCCTAATGTTCGAACTCAAGCGGCCATTAGCGCAGCACTTTGTCAAAATGAATAAGGGTCTCCCTTCTGTGAGGCATTGTGCATAATCCTTCAGTGGTCACCTGGTAGACCAGGCAGCGTCAGTGGTCACCTGGTAGACCAGGCAGCATCAGTGGTCACCTGGTAGACCAGACAGCGTCAGTGGTCACCTGGTAGACCAGCCTCGAAGGCATCGTCCCCTCATGACGGGGGGGGAGGGGGAGGGAAAGGAAGAAGTTCCAGCTAAAGTTTTGAACGACTGCCGAGTCATTTCTGTAATTATTTATGTGACTTGAATATTAAATCAACAGACGTTACTATTGAAGATGAAAAAGAAGGATTAAATTTCTTCGTGTAGCAGCACATTAAATGTTGCAGCACGAGTTAGATGTTAGATGTTGTTAGTTAGATGCTCTCACGTACGTTTGATTTAACTTTCCATTGGAACTTTTACTCCAATGATTACTTGCTTGAGTCGGACAGTCAGTCTCCTGTTTATACTTCATGCAAAGAACCTGACCAGGTCAGACGATGTCATTTCATATTTTGAAATACTGCAAAACATTTTTTTGAAAACGTAACTGGTAATAGCATGCCTTTTTTTGTCTACTGTTACGTTCATAACAAGTATCGTTATTATAGTTATAATACCCATTGAACATTCAGCTCTACGAGACGAAGACGATAAATAATTCATACGGAAGTGCATCTATAGTTACAGAATTCGTAAGTCGCAGTTGTCAGTATAAACTTCTACATTCAGCAAAATATTTTATCGATGGAACACGAAAGTTTTTCAGCAAGTTCGGAAGAAACTTTCGCACATAAGTACTCCTTGAGCTACAGAGCCCTCATTTATTACCTCTTTAGCTGAAAAGCTCTCATACAATGTCTCTTTAATTGAAGAGGTCTCACACATTAGCTCTTCAGGTGAGGCGCTCTCATACATTACTAATTTAGTTGAGGACCTCTCTCACATTAGCTCTTCAGGTGAGGCGCTCTCATACATTACTTATTTAGTTGAGGACCTCTCACACATTAGCCCTTCAGCTGAAAAGGTCTCAGGCACCGGCCTCTCAGCTGATGAGAGTCGACTCGGCTTGCGAGGGCCAGGCAGACCAGACCTGCTGTACTCTGGAGCGAGGGTCGGGCAGCGATGCCGCCTCGGCTGGGCTGTAAGGCCGATTAATGGAACGGAAGGCAAGGTCAGGGCTGCTGCAGGGGAGACCTGCAGCACGATTTGCCTCACTCTGTCATCGATTCGCTCTGAATAACGCATTTCCCGCGTGACAAACTGGCCAGATTGCTGAGCTTCGCTTGAGCAGCCATTTGTTGAAAGTGGTAATACATAACTATTTTGTGGCTGTTGCTGAAGTATGCGTCATTGTCTGTGAGCAGTCTAATTGTTCGCCCTATTACGAACGGTACATCGACGTAGGTGAAGTACGCTTATTCTGGTCTCTGACAAAGCAGGATATGTCAATCGCTCTTCACCTGTTGAACGACTCCGCAGGAATGAGGAAATATGAAAATGAACTTACGTCTACATTTTGAGCAGAAACTTTTTCTAAACAACAGTACGATTTGACTGGCAACGTAGTGGGATTTGAACCTGAAGTCCCGTCACATTGCTTTCACTTGAGTACTTACATACTTTCATTCAGCTCATATGCGGTTTGTACGATAAATTGCGGCGAATAAATTATGAAGTTCTAATACAAACATAACTTAGCAACATCCATGGCATAAAAATCCTTTTCGTGGAAAAATGCATTGCACCAGTATTCGAGAATTACAGCTCCAGGTAAAAAAATATAATGCTTTAGAAAATCCTAATCACTCATTTAAGTTTGAAACGGTAAATTCTTAGAGTATGTATTCATGAAGTGAAAGCAAAGCATCCCCCCCCCTTCCCTTCCGAATTAGAAGGAAGAATTTGACTTAAATTTCGAATAGTAACTTTGTTTTGTGCCTAACAGTAATAGAAGAGTTAGGAAAAAAATACATATAATTAAATTTAAGTTAACCGGCGACCGTACCATAGCTGCCCTCTTCCATTAACAGGAGTCCATTAACGGGACCATTAACAGGACCATTAACAGGGCTCGTTATTTCAGACCTTAAATAGTGACGGAGAATTATTGATCTCCAGCACATCCAGTCGATTTCCTCAGATTTCAATCCTTATGTCTGCCTACTGAAGTGAGAAAAAACTAACAGGTAATACAGGAAATATTTAAGTGGAGCTGTCTTTTCTAGTATAGTTTAGACTCGCTGATTGACTCCCTCATAGAACTAAATATTTGAGAGATTTTAAAAGCTAGGGAAATCTGACAACGCTAAATTGCATGATAAGTTTCTGATGAATGTTACAATATGCATCAGAAAATTTCAAATAAATGAAGAGGCCACCAGTAGCCCGTTGAGGAAGAAGGGGCACGGAGAGTAGACTCCGTTTATATCCCTGTAATGGCTTGCTATTTCCAAGCATCAAAGGTCACTGGACTTGCGCTACTCGCACGTTCTACCTCATAGTATGACAAAGGAAGTGCGAATCGAGAGACAAAAAGATTACATCACTCCAGAATTTTAACAAGCGACTCATAACGACATTCGTGGGCTCAGCGTTGAGTCTCCTGAGATTCAAAGCCCTCGAAGCTTGAGATGACAACCACGAATAATGAATTTTTCAACTACTTTGCTATCGTCAGCCGATGCAGTTATAGGCAAAAAACTAGTTGAATACCATAAACGGGATTTTTTAAATACTCAAAAATTAATTCAGACGCTAACAGTAAAAATGCCCACGATAGTTTTCACGCAATGAAGATTATTGTCTTACAATCTAAAGTCTGAAACGGAGATAGTGAAACGTAATGACTTGTTACCGTAGACTTATATCTTAAAGAATTTAGTATGAAAACGGCCCGTGCTTGCTATAGAGATAGTGAAACGTAATGACCTGTTACCGTAGACTTATATCTATGAAAACGGCCTGTACCTGCTACGGAGATAGTGAAACGTAATGACTTGTTACCGTAGACTTATTACTGATTGAATTTACTTTGAAAATTGCCAATACACCGGCATGTGATAATTAGTCACTGAGAGTTCACAAAATTACCCGCATCGACTGTATCAGTTGATCATGAGCATGGCTATGGCGTGTTGGCATCGGCCAAAGTAAGATATGAGAATCTTGGTGAAAATTATTGCATCTAGGCTTCCTTACTTGTAATTTTACAGCTGTTAGAAGTATAAGTCCTTTTCTACGTACGAGCGGGGAGGACTCATCAGCAAAAGTCTAAAAAGAGCACCTGTGAAGCACCTGGAGCGCAATAGACATACGTTTGCACTCAAGTCCGGCCTCCAAAGCAGCGTGAGTGTCACGTACATGATTCAAGTTGTGGGCTAATAAACATTATGTTAAAATCTTAGTGATATTACACTTAATTTCAAAGTAATTCCCTGGGTCAAGTAACGTAGAATGAAATGGAGTAAAGAGATAACTCAGAAAATTATAAAAGAAAATGATTCGTTTGGTTTCACGGTATTAAAAAAAATATGAGAAATACTTTTGAACTACGTGAAGTGCGTTAAGGGTAGTTGATATACATCAATTCATAGCGAGATGTTTCTACCCAATTTGGTTTCATCATTAAAAAGAACCGTTATGCTTCTCTATGCAGTCAATTGTGAAACAGAGAACCAAATCCAATGCCTCTTAAAATTGTGCACACTCGACGTATATGTTGTTATACATCTATTCAAAATCACGTACACTTTAAATACGAACGTACGCCGTCCTTATGTCTTTTTTATACTCTTTTGATGCTCGCGTCGCCCATTTACGCATTTCCCCTTGAATGACCAGCTTTACTGAGCTATCTTGACACACCAAGGAGTGTCTAGAGGCACTGAGGGAGTAACGTGGCAGTCTAATCCATCGGCCGGGAAACAGAAAAGTAAATCAATAGGGCGAGTGGCACATCTAATTTGCCAGGAGCTCTGATGAGATAAAGTTCCTCGACAAGCCTTCCTATAGGAACGAGGGCCTTTGACTGGGAACTGTCTGTAGGATGCAGCAGGGTCGAGCCGGCGAGATCCTTCGTATCTTATGACAAATAATGTTAAAAAACATGAAATGGTTATAAATGCATGACAGTGAAAGGGTTTGATAGTGGATCTAGTAAATGAATTCCGTTCGTTTTTGGTTTCTCCATTTATGATGATAAGAATGCAATAAGGGATAACACTCTATAATTAACATTAAAAAAGGTTCAATATACTTTTTACTAGAGCGTGAGTTTGTCATTTACGCGGAAGGAAAATGTTCCTTCTATTTAACACGAAATAAGGAACAGTCTTGAGCGATAATCACAGATAGTTGGCAAATCTCGCTTCTACGAAACTTTATCGCCAGCTCCTAATTCGCTTAATACTCTGCACGAGTTTGTGTACCTGCGCTTCTAAATTAAGTTTCAAAAGATCTGGCAACGAAGAGGAGCGTTCCGAGTAAATTTGCCGTGTAACTTAATTTAACTAAGTTGAATAGAGCAGAACAGAAAAAGGTCACGCAAACCCTGCAGCATACTAAAACCACGGCTAAACTCGGCGGCTTTGGCACCTTGGTGGCTGCTGCAGTGTGCACAGCAGTAAGGGTGGCATCGTCAACAGACAGAGAAATGACTGGGAAATTTTTGAAATGAGATACACATGGGATCACTCTGAAGCATCTGAGGAATTGAAATCAGCATTTTCAAACGTCTTCACAAGCGCATATTAGGTACAACATTTACAAACAGGGTTCAAAAGAATGCCTCTAGGTATACAGATATAAGGTCACTTGTACTCTTCATTGAAGCGAGTGCAGTCAACGTTTTCAAAACGAATCGAGCAGTGAAATTTAGCTCACACTGACTTCAGATTCAGTATTAGTTGAATTTTATTGAGTTTGTCGTTACTGCAAAAAACACCTCAATAATAACTGAATCTGCTGTAAAATCTTCACTAGTGTCGTTTGCCATACAGAGCAACTCGTTCAGAAAGCCAAATGTTTTTTAACGTGTGATAACTGGTCACTGATCGTACGTAGTATAGCGAGAAGTGTACGTTAAATAAGGAATGACAGAGACGTGTTTCAGTGGTTGATGAGCCGTTCAAAAAAATCTAAGCAATAGTTCTTTTTACAACGACATCATGATCAGGCGCGAGGCATGATTTTGGGCGTAATTTTACAGGACAGGGGACTTAATGACGGGATCAAAAAGAATCTTCATCAACTCTTATTATATCGAGCAGATTTTTAAAAACTAAGCATTTATGAAATTCTGAGACCCACTCGTTTTATTTGATATCTTTGTATCCTTAGGGGATACCTAAAGGGAAGAGTTTGCCGTGACAAGCCGGCAGATCTGCACCAACTCCAGGCATCCATCGAGACAGAAATCCGGCCAATCGGACCAGAACTCACTAGTGTCGTAATAAACATTCTCCGCAAATGACGAATATGGTCTTCAAAAAATAATCAAGATTAAACTTACAAGTCCCGGGATTCTGCGGTTTTTTAGTTTTTTGAAATCCTTCGATTATTTAAGGAGTTATTATAGACTCTTCTTGATCCCATTATTATAAATCACACTTTATATTACATTCAGGTAATATATTCAGATAATATAGCTTTACTTTAATAATACATTACCAGTGTGGCAATACTTAACTGCTGTATCAATGGTAAAACGCTTATGTTATACCGGATTTCCACAGGATGTTGTTCCTGACAAATATTCAAATTTTAGAAAAATGGGCCTATAACGACGCATTGCAGCCGGAGAAGGTACTGCGCACGAGAGACCGTCAACATTCTGATGTGTAGCGTTTATTCCAACAGCGATGGATGAATATTGCTCGAACTCGTGCATAACTTTATTTTTGTAAATTAATACCTCAACCTTTACTCGATTAATTCGATATTGGAACTCAAAAATTTCATTACACATGAGCAAAATGACGCTTGCAACTGCTTGACAATTTTTTTTAGTTTTCTTTAAGGATTGCATTTGATTCGACTAGAAATTATTTTCACCGATTCATCTTTCTCCGCTCCTCTCTCCATCCAAACTGTTGAAACACATTTGTAGTGTTTTACGTAGGTGAAGAAAAATTCAAGTCTGGCCGTCTCGAATTGAATTTAATCGTGAATCTCGCTGAGCAGTCGAGAAGTAGAGCATCTCGTGAGATCATTTTGTATGCACTCAAAAGTGCTTACAAGTGGCAAAATACACGTATTACCGACGACTTTTTCTCAGATATTGGGAATTTCCTTCAAATTAATATTTTCTTTTGTATATTTCCCACAACCAGGAGCACATCAGTTGCGTTTTTGCTCAATTCGGTTCTGTAAATTTAGCGGATCTTAGATCCAATCTCCATCTTGCGCTCGCGATGGGAAAAGGGAATCAAATGACGAGTTTGCCATTGATTTTAAGGAAAATACCAGCCCATCAATTTTATTCGGGCACGGTGCCCAGGAAGCACACATGCTGTACCAACACAATTTCTCTTGCCAGAAACCAGTCACTGTTTGCAGGAAAAAACTTGGTAAGGAATGCGACTGAACCGAGTTACATGTCACTAGTTACGGTATTGAATTACATTGTTTACGTTACACACTCTAATTTATTATTCCGGAAATTCTGCTTTGCTCTTACACATTAACTCACAATGTATGTCAAACTAATAACAATTTTGGCAGAACATCAGCCTATTTTTCAGGCAATTCAATTCCTTCAACAGACACCTTTCGCGACGACGAGTTCACTTGCGACACTATTAATAAACTTGAACTCTGTAGCTCGCTGTACACGTAACGTTGTGTTTCACCATATATAAAAAAATAGCTTTTCTAGTCGAATTTACTGTCGCCGCACTGGTGCCTGCACCACGGAGTTCCAGCCACGGTGCCACTGTAGACATCACTGAGCGGCCGCTGGCTCGTGGACAGCCACTGGGCTTCTGGAAGGAAGTGAGCGCACCTAAACAGTCATGTGCTCATTTAAGTTACATTTATTACCATTTAATGACGCAACATCGCATGGAACACTTTCGGCCTGTTGCACGAAAACATTAAATTCCCACGAAACATTCAGTGCTAGTTAATACATGCAATGCCATCGCCCACTGACGGAGTGTGACAGTTCTCACGAGGGGTGCGAACACCGACACCAGAACCCGAGTCGTAACCTGGAAACTGAGATGCGGAAGTAAAGCAGGCACGGAGTTACGCACCATCCTTAATGCTTGCCGTTGGGTGACTGAGCTGAGTTAGCTCACCCCGACCGCCACGAGTCCCGGCTCACCCTCTCTAGCGGAAGGCTCTCTAGTGGGACAGTGCCTGGACCACCGGAACAGGCGATGGCAGGCGATGGCAGGCGTGCTACTCAAGCCTACCGACCCTCGAGCACCGAATCAAGTCTCCGCTGATCAGTCGATTACGTGCATTATTCAGTGCGATTCTGGTACATGCCTCAGCTACGTTTGTTCACCGTCAGTGAAGATTAAATGAAGTGAAAGCAGTCGGGTAACTCGCATTGACAAAGTAACTAACTTTATAATCTGGTTTTCAGGGAATCACGAATGGGATTTATTTTCGAGCAAATTACAGCAGCCATTTCACGTGGCAGTGATGATGCAATGTCTCATAATTGTGCTAGTAATTAAAGTAGCCGTCTGCCAAATCTTCAAAGGTATTTAAATTCAAGACGCAATGACGCTCGCAGTTACTTCTCAAACTCGTCTCATAAATTTTAAAAAGGGTATCCATTCGTAGACCATTGCATTCTGATTAATTAAACAATTTCTTAAGCTCTGAAAACCAAACACCATTGAAAAATTCTCTAGTCTTTAGTAAGTACGCAAGTTTTGTCGTCTAGGGAAATTCCATGACGTCTAGGCAAGTAAAATCCAAGGTCCTTGGATTTTGGAGTAAAATGCAGGTCCTTGGATTTCAAGGACCTGCAGGTAATTATGTGGCATGGCACTACTGCTACGTAGGGCTGAAATCTAAAGTTTCACCATGGTTAAAATCTCAGAATCATTGCATTTTCTCCCGAGACTACACAGAGAGGCCAGTTTTACCGAAAAATTCACTGTGTCTGCGTCGAATCTCAAAAAAGGTTCAGTTTGGTAAGAATAAAACTATTGCATTGGAAATAAGTTACGAGGCCCAATGAATTCATACTCACTCTCCGTAATAATTATGCGCACATCAGAGCGATAGAACAACATCGGGAAACGATGGATTCATCTTGAATTGGCTGTGCTGGCCTCTGGAGGAAGTGCATTGATATAGGGATAGTATCGAGGTATAACAATATTTATCACTGCTTAATTGTGCATAAGGATCTACTCTTCACTTTTTTAAGTCTCATGCCGATGAGAGGAGTGCACTTGGACTCAACATTACTCACAATGAAAAGAGTTAACTCAAAAGTAGGCGAGCAAAGAGTTCAGTGATGCCTTATCCCGCCCATGGGGCTTGTCTATACGCTCGTCTGCATCCAAAGCTTCGTTTGGATGTTTTATGCATCTCCAAATTTGAAAACTACATCGGATGCAAAGTGAATTATTCTGGATGTAAGTACAAGTTTATTTTTTAGATTATGTGGCATGCAAAGTGTCTACGGTCATATTTCGGGAGGTCTCATGCAATCTCTCAATGTATGATGCATAGAATGTTACGATAAATCCCTTCAAGGTGATCCTCAACCCTTCATTCCGAAAACTTTCGATCGTCATTTTTTGCGTCTTTGTGTCCTGCGAGCGACTGCAAACCTCAGAGGTCCGCGTCTGGCCTCCCGCAGTGTTGGGGTCGAGGGCAACTGCGGATCGCTTGTCAACTGCGGATCGCTTGTCAACTGCGGATCGCTCGTCAATTGCGGATCGCTTGTCAATTGCGGATCGCTTGTCAATTGCGGATCGGTTGTCAACTGCGGATCACTTGTCAATGGGAATATCAAGAAGGAAAGCCGTGTTGTTCTTCCACAGTAATCCCTGTTGCTTATAAATGATACCGTCACATTTGTGAACAGAGTACCTACATCAACACTGAGGATTTGGACTACAGCCTTAATTGAGCGAAGAATTGTCATTTTGTTACGGAATTTTATTACATCAATCTTACTTCTTTAATTGTGATTTAAAACACACGAGGGAAAACAATAAAACAAGATTTTCATATTACCACAACATGTTCTAACAATGCTATAAAAAATCATTTAGTTGGTCATGGTCATGTTATTGGCAATATTTTCTGTCACGTTGAACGCTCCTTTTTCCTTTATTTTAATTATTAAAACATCTCAACACTCATGGCCTTCTTGGCGTTATGCAAGACACTAGCAATATAGTAAATGCACACATTATTGAAGAGAGTAGCATGTAAGAATGACGTTAAGAACGAAGATACTGTGTATCGGCCTGAATTCAAACAGCCAATCCTTCCCAGTTTTCCCCATCGTCCAGGGGTAACATTGCCCAGGAGAATGTCGACGTGCGGTGAGCGCTGCATGGTTCCAACTCCGCTCCACAATGTCGGCAAAATCACGGTAAATCTGATACAACTCAGCATATCCAGCCTCTCATCCAAAGAACGGAGATAATTTCTTGACCGGTACACCCCGGTGCAGCAGTACTGCTTTCGCATCGAGTTGTTTTTCCATGCGATGATCTTTAAAAAAGGTAAGAGAAGAAACCAACTTGTCTCCCACATTTTCGGAATGACTGGTTTTCGTAATATTGCTGTCAAAACTTTGAAATTCATTATTTTGAATAAAAAATTTCTTGGTACGAACGTACGTTGACATATTTTGTCAACTTAAAAAGTCATTTCCCCGTTTCTAAGTTTATATTCCGTATTAAATTAGTGGCACGCCATTTCAGTTTGCTACGTCAAGAAATTACCGCCAGAGACGCGGGCTTTCTTGGTCAGAGTCGTCTTCGTCTTCAGAGTCTTCAAAAAGATGCTGTTCTTCAGGACGATTCAAGTCGGCCATTTTCAAATATTTGAACTTAGACAATTTTTTCATGAACTCGTCCCTGACATCGAGGCAGAGGCTGAGGTCGGACGACATCATGTAGCATTTGATGGGCCTCTGGCAACGAATGCAGTTACTGCACCAAATAAAGTTACCCATTAGACCAAAATACGTAAGCATAACGATGTTATGATGAATTAACTTAATAAAAAATCAATAACAAAGGCTTCCATTATCCGAAAATGGGCTCGAATAATCAAACATCAATTGGAAATCTATTTTTGCCCTCTATGTTGCTTAAAAAAACAAAAAATTCTGCTTTGGGAAGCAATCCCAGCTCTTAAAAAACAATTGTTTGATACCAAGAAGACGGTTATAGTTGTGATTGCTTTTATATTGAATGGAATCACAATTAAGGTGGCGGTCAGACGGGCGAGAGAAAAGTTAGTCGCTAAGGTATGATGTATTGAGTTAGATTAAATTAGATTGAATAATAGTTAGTTTAAAAGCTCCCTATCCGCGTGAAATGTGATCCAAAAAGGGCAAAGATAAGGAGCTATTAAGTATTGACTCGAGAGAATTTGAGGATTCATTCACAAGGTGTGTTCGAACGCAGGATACCCTTCTCATGGAAATAGAAAGTCAAGAAAGAAAAAGACACAAGCGAAGAATAGAAGGTTAACAAAGCGTAAAAATTGAAAGAAGCAGCGTGGGCTGCCAAGCATAGAAGTCATAAAGGCCTACCTATGGCTGAGGTATTCAATAGAGCTCTCTGGTGATGCCAGCCTCGGTAGCATACGATAGACGATCCAACTGAATGTATTATGGAACTGACATGTATTATGGAACTTTTATGACGGTTGAACCTGTTGATAGCAGTCGAGATGAGTAGCTAAATAATTAAAAAATACCTTACAAACCTTACGATAATGTAGATCTAAAAAGACCAAAACGTTTCCTCTATCTTCGTACTGATGTAAACGTTTATTCTGACTCGAGAAAAATCTTACGATCTTTTCCTATACAATACTAGAAATTGTCCGCACATTTTGGGCTAACGATAAACGATTTTTTTACTTGAAAAGCTTATCAGCCTCTCAGCAGTAGCAGCTCCCCTAATTGTTCTGTCAGCGCTAGGCCCCGAGTGAGGGCATGGAGACGGAGCTCAAAATGTCACCGCGCGAGGAGAGAGATCTCGACATGCGAATGTACGTTGAAATAAGTGTGCACTCGAGATCCCGTTGCAGTGCTGAACTTCAGATTTGACAGTGAAAATAGCGTTAGTTTTATTCAGCAGACCTCTTGTAAGTAGGGATGCCACTGAAAGCTGTGTTTTTAAAACGATACGTAAAAGTTCATAATTATTTCATGAAATGATCCTAGCATTGAGTAAATGCAAATTTTTTACGCATACTTCATTACGTAGCAACATCCAATTAAATGAGCAGCTTTTCTTACCTGTTACAAGAGTGTTATAATAAAATGTTAGGGCGTACGAATACTTATTACAACGTAACAAAACTTTACTATCGTTGGTTCTTCGTTGAAAACCTCAATTTCTCATTCCTTCACAACAGAAAATGAAAAGAAATCTCAAAGCTGAAAATTTGTTCTCGTGATCATGTCAATGAATTCTCATATCTGATTTTTTTAACACAACTCAAGTTCAAACATTCCTCGAGAGCAAACACAGGGAAATAAACGGGGATTTTCAATTGTTTTGTAACGACAGCAATTAATAAGAAATACCTATTTGCCAGGAAATGAGTAACGTTTCGTAGCGTTAAGAACGAGTACTCCTCCTCCAGAAAAAGCGAGGGTAAATGCTCCGTCGTTATCAGTGGTCACCGGAACGCCGAATTCTCTCCATGTCCTGCAACGACGCGCAAGTACCGGCACACCCCCAATGGTTTACAATCTTACCAGCCCGTAATAAACAACATCACATCCAAATCAAAAGCTGAAAACATGTGCCTGCAAGCCCTCACCTAGGGATTTATTCTCAATAAAAAACCTTTCAACTAATTTATCCAACCAATATCCAAAGAAACTAGTAAAAAAGGCCTATTATTTTCATCTGTGCTGTAGGTCAACTCAACTTGTGGGAGTGGAGACATGAGAATTTCACCTACACACAGACGAGCAATCTAAGCCCTCCACATGTCTAAAAAAAACAGCATCTTGTAAAATCGAGACAAGAGCAGCAGTCGTCACCTGATCAAGAAAAAGTAATGCCATCATCCTCACTTCTACATCTATAAAAATTCTGGAGCAAGCGTTCGCTGAACTTTATCGCATCCAAAATTGAATCTTTTGGGGCGAGGTTGAAACGTTCTAATGTGTTAAGTCATCTCGATGAAACCACACAATGAAAATCGAACAAATTTCAGTCGTTTTTTTCTTCATTGCCTGCTTTCCAAAACCGTGATTCGACGAATTACAACTTGAGCAAAAACGGAGAGAACTTTAGTAGGAACTTTCGGTTCTTAATGAAAAAGAATTAGCCAGGCTGTCATTCCTTCTATCGCTGTCCAGGACCACCCCACTGAAGCTTTAGGAAAGTGGTAAATAAACTATTCATGCCGTAATTACTCTAACTTTGTACGAATTATTAAAATTAGCATTACAATTATCAAAAAATGCCAAACCAAAGTGCCGAGAGACAAGCGGATACATCGAAACCCAAAGCAAGCTCAAGTGGCCCGTACACTGCTCTGAAACACCTATAAGAATACCATTCACTGCTGACATGAATGTCTGAACCCCGGATCTGCCAAATACAGTTCAAGGCAATAAATTCCGTGCCGAAACAAATCGGGGCATAAAACAATGACCAAACTACACTTTGGCACAGACAAGGCTCCGATGCAAAAGGGTGAACCGCAACCGTAACTGGCGTGCTCTTCCCATAGATTTTTGGTGGACAACGGAAGAATGCAACAAGCGTCCTACATTACTGGACACATTACAAAGCATACAAAGGCCCGCAGTGTTTAGTCTGTGCAACAGGCTTTAAGACGAGAATAGCAAAAAGATTTATCTCAGGAGCAGAAAGCATTGTACTTACCCTATGAGTTGGTCCGGAAGGCATTTCTGGCAAATGACGTCACTGCAGCCCCCAAGGATAGCAAATTCGTTGTCGCCGAGTTCATCTCGGCACACACTGCAGTTATAAGGCTCGCTCTCAATTTTGTAGCAATTCAGCTTCACCCACATCTCCTCCCATTGTTTACATTCATGTCTATAGACGGAGAAGTAGTTGTGTGTTATTCTTCCCGTTTCTTCTAGAAGCTTTTTCTGAGTACTCAAATAAACTATGAGGAAAAGGTCTTTTTTCTTGACATCACATGCGTTCGATAATTCGAATAGAAAATAAAAACTCATTAGCATATTTGTAGTCTCGTGGGCATCGTTAGTTAGGTTCCTTTTTAAATTCTGTATAAATAAAACATAGGAGTCTGGAAAAAGTTGGTTTTCCAACCCACATGTGAGAATCTTGTTTTCTAAGATGAGTAGCTGTCTCTTTAGTTTGTCCACTTCTAAGATGAGGTCAACAGTTTCCTTCTCAGTGAAACTTTCACACGACCGCTCGACGTTCATCCGAAGAACTGTAACTGCTCTGCTGAAGACGGTAAATATTTCAACTCTTTCTTCAATTGAAGCTGGTGAAATAATCCGTTCCTCTCCAATTTTTCGTAAAATTTTTGGTTTATTTTCGAATACAGAGAGGCAATGAATGAATTCTTTCGTCTGTTCAAGCGGCTGTTCTCCATGCCATCGAGCTTCTAAATATTTGATACGATGGAAAAAGCCTTCCAAATTCCAGCCGAGTCTTTCATCGTCTTCCTTGGGTAAAATTACGAGTTAAGAATTAGACAACAATGCAGTCAAAAGTAAGAGTCAAAAAGCCCGCACATGAGGCGGTGCAGCCGCGTTAATTATGCTCCGCGGCGCAGGATGGTCCGAAATAAGTTCAACACGAATATTCGTGCGTTGAAAAATGTTATTACCCAAGAACTGAGTATTCTCTATTCAAAGTTATTTTAGCACAAACGCCGTACACTGCACGATTAATTTCCTTTGAAATCTCTCCCTCCATTGAGAAACTATAAAACAACCTTAATTTTGAGAAACGGTGAAATTCTCCAATGGCCCAAAAGAATTCAAGCTCACAGTTGGATTGCGGTCCAACAAAAATTTACGACGTCTCTTTGGAAAGCACCTTCCGGTGCAGATGTGTTGGCTGCATTCATATTCCACGCACGTGTGCCTATATGTCCTCGATCCTTTACTATTTCTTCTACTCTTGAATGAAGAAACGATATATCAGGTACCCTTAGGAATACGATGAACCCATTTCCTGTACTAAAATCAGGAAAAAATCGACATATGGTATAAAGTATGTAATAACCGAAAAATACTTCGACGAAAGAAGTAAAATAGGTAAAAGCACTGTCAGATAGGTTTGTTTGGCGTTCTCACAAAGTAACCGAATTCCGAATATATTCCCCTTCAACATATTCCCCTTCAACAGGAGGTCAAAATTCATTTGTCTGAACTAACAGCTTCAGTTGTACATATGCATAAGAGAAAGTAAGTAATCGTACTGAATTGTTCTTTAAATATATTTGCTTCTCGAAAATAAAAATATTGCTATCCATAGGAATTATACATAGAAAACGGACACTAATATGAATAAGGATAAAATATTTCAGTATTTAGAAGCTAGTAAGTATTCCACTGGCATGAATTTTTTTAAACACGTTGATGGCTTTGATTTTTTACATAGAACAAAGAAATTATTTCCAAAAAGGATATCAGTCGTTATTGTACACTTGAACGCATACAAGGCATTCCGAATGATAGTTCGCACAATAATCTTCCAATATTTAGCGTTATCCATAATTCTTTATTTCAATATTCCTGCACCATTAAATTCAAGGCACCCCATACCATTTCCCCCGCCACAGTTTTGCCCATTTGGGATGGAGTTCTTGTAGGCTTAGACTGTTCCATCTTTTCTTTTTCCAAGCATGAAGGACATCATGGCCATAAAGCTCTGTCTTGCTTTCACCGGACCACAATTTTTGTTTTAAAAATCATGACCAAGCAATAAATTTGCTTTTGGAAACCCGAATCTAGATTTAACGCCGTATTTTTAGTGATGGAGTCTTGAGAGCTGATTATGATTAAAGTTCTCGGTGCTAAAGTTTATTATTGTTTTAGAGACGCGTGTTCCAGCAGCACTAAGAGCTCTTTGAAGTTCATCTTTCGTCACAGACGGTTTAGTTTTAACCTTACGTAACATGCTTCGTGAATTTCTAATAGGAATCTTCCTAGGTGCATAAGATTTTGGAAAATTCTCTACTGTCCCAGTAATCTTCCATTACTTCACATGTTCTTAAAAATATTCCAATAGTTCTTAAGTGTCACCGACTCGTTGATGTGTAAAGTTCATTCCTCAGAGAACTTTGCTCATGTTTTAGAAACTAATCTTTAGCATCGTTAGCATCGTAAGTAAAATTTGAAGGAAAAATATTATCTAGTTACTGAAGCAAAAGATTCCGTGATGGGCCCGCCTAGAAGTCTCGAGTTACCATAAATCTAAGTCAAAAGATAAAGTTTTATATCACTCGTATATTTCATGTATACAAGTTATTTCAGCAGGAAAATGCAGAGACACTGTATAAACAATAAAACAACTATTGGCATTGCCTTCTCTAATTATGTTCTTATTCGGTAGAATTACAATCAAGTGTGAATAAAAGAAGTGCTCGATGCATTGCATAGTGGATTATATGAATTTTTTGAGTAGTCCAAAGGCTTATTTAACCTCGCTGTATTTTTGTCACCTAACAAACGAGTATGTGCGTGTGTTACCCATGCATTGAAATGTGGTTAGTGTTCATGGACATAAAAAATTAGGTTGACATTATTGAAGATTAGTTGCATTCCTCTACTTCTCTCTTTGCATCGTTGGCTTTCAAATTATTTTTGTCTCAATTCAGAAACAGAAAACGAAATTTTTGTACTCCAATAATTTTACACAATTTTACGATAGTTTATATTCGACATGATAAAGACCAGTTAGTAATCAAAAAAGTAATCATTAATGAAGCTTCAGACCTTCATTAATCAACAAGAAAGGGCCTCTTTGTACCAGGATTGCAGGGTGCGCTTCCGCGTCTGCCCACTCCGCCTGCAGCTCGCTGAACGCCACCGAGTGAGCTGATTCCACCATCTGCGTCAGCAAAATTCAAAAAATTATAATTTGAAACATAACACCTACTGAAACTAAGGCGCAATTTACAGTTTTTTTTGAAGTTTTATTCCACACAATTGGCCAAAAACAAACAATAAAATTTGGACATACCTCATCCTTTGCCGCAGCCATGTTGAATCGGTGTTGAGCGGTAGAATTGGGTCTGCAGTAGAACGTAGATTATAATGTATGGCATGAAATGTACCAAGAAGCATTTGAGAAGTCCTATGAATTAAGACTGGCAGATATACTGCAGCTTTACGAGTTGAAATTCAGCCTCAGACAACCAATAAAATTTATTTTGCAGTAAATATGACTCAGTCTGAGTGCCGTCGTTTGAGGATACCTGGAAATATACAATTATTATTATTAGGAAGAAAAAGTAATGAAATTCATGAGGTTTGCGTTACTGCGGTATCTCAGAGAGGCGTTTGTAAATATACGATCAAAAGCTCTGTCGGTGTATAAAGCGCCAGGACATGCCAGACACGCTGGGGATGCAGGAATGACTTCCAGGTTTCTTACGTACAGCCTGCTATAGATGTGCGGCAACCGATTGCTAAAAAAAAAAAATAAGTAGTGAATCTTTCAATACAAGCACCAAGTTTGTCAATTCAAAGGCCAGAATTCGGGATGTTTGTCGTGCTACTGTAGCTAGATAAATGATATCATAAACTGTAATACTTATTAAAATAAATGTACAGAAAAGGGCAGGTAAACAGTGGCAACTCTAGCTGAAAGCATAAAATAGAATCGTAAAAAATTAATAAAATTCATGAGCCCTTTCTAATAATAGAGTGAAAAATTTCACACTACCGAAGCCATTATCCTTTCAATGTACTCAGTCAGGCCCCACGCTCTACATTGGCAGCGCCCTAGGTACTCAGCCACGCCCCACGCTCTACATTGGCAGAGCCCGAGGTAATTGTGGAGTACGAAGCGTACTCCTTGCGTCAGAACCATACCCTTATTAAAGTACTCCAAAACATTTCCAAACCGGATTATATTACGTGGAAAGAGAGCGTTCATCTATTGAAATAAATTCGAGTAAATTCTTGGACCCTATTATATCATTTATCGCATCACACGACCAAATTTCTATTCCATTCTGCCAAAAATGTTTCACCCGAATCCTGAAACGCAATTTCGAACTGGCAAAGGACGTGAAATCGGCCGGTATTCGTTGTTATGATAACTGTCCAAGTTTATGGAGAAAATGCTAAAAAAAATGGCACAGGGAGTATGTAAACGGGTTGGAGCACTTCAAAATGACACAATAAAAGTGCCCACGTTTTTCGTTACCACTTGGTCCCCCCACGCAGTGTTCAGACGAAATCTTCAGATGAAGATTTCAACGAGTCCTGCAGTTGAAGTCAAGTTCACAGTCCGCATGCCCAGCGAGACTTTTTTTACCACCCCACCGATAAATTTATGAAATAATGGTTGAAAATAGTTGTACGGACAAATTTATGCGTAATTACGGATGCTCTGCAGAGAAGTTAGATTGGACTGCCCTAAGACAGCTAAAGTGACTACCTGATCTTTTTGTACCTACAGAAACGCCCATGGCGGCCAACGCTAGGACGACGATGGCAAAACGACCCTGTCGCCACGGTTCAGGATGTCATTTTGGCAACTGAACTCGACTTAATTGAGGGGCTCACATTTTGTGCCCAATGAATGAAAGTCAGGGAGGTTGGGCTCCGTTAGAAAAAAAAGCCTACAATTAAGTGTCGATAGTAATTTCTGTGGATTTATTGACTCGTTTTGAAAACCGTCTAATGAACAAAGAATAAATTAGGCTCCAATAGCACCCTGAAGTGTATATTAATTCTAACTGCACTTTCCCATGAAAGTCACATCCATCCAGGTGCAGGCGGAACTCATCTGCGGTTAAGGTGTCTATCGGAAACCGAAATGAAGAAATCGATAAAGAATTAGCGAAATACTTGAGGCATTGAAAAACTTAGGATGTAGTTCGTCACTCTTTGGACGAGCATTTAGACTTCTTTCCAGAGAACTGTGATGAAGTGAGCAAAAAATAGGTATCGTGAGAAAAAAGGTTACATAAAGATATTACAGCCACAGAAAATAGGCATTTGGATGAATGGAGCACAAAGCCAGAATGCCGCTCCGCCTCCGCCCGGTAGCGAGAATCCAGCTACACTTATGCCACGGAAGTAAAGTGGGCACGAAAGATGGGAGTCTCAAAAGCTTATCTAGAGCTGAGGTAAACTAACCATGTCCTCAGGGGTTGCCAGTTCCCATAGCATACGATGGACAAACGTAACTAACCCTACGCTACTTCCCATCTTATAGCCTCTGAGGGGACACATAGCCTCAATATTGACGTTTTAAACAGTACAATTTATGAACTTACAATGTAACGGTGACGTAGGAGAGTGCTATCTCAAAATTATCTGCACTGGAAACTAGTCGTTCATCTCATTCTGAAGTCTGATTGAAGTACACAGTGGGCCAGAAGTAAGATACCCTCTCCCCAAAAAAATCGATAGACCTGCGACTGGAAATAAATCAAGATAATTTAATAGAAAGAGGAAAACTGTAGATTTGTTTAGTGCATCAGTACTACCAACGCTGGTAAGGGCACCTTACTTATTGTCCACCCTGTATTTAGCATCTTTAACTCGCTCTATACAAATACAATTACTTTCACATTGAGGAAATTTTATATTGTTTCTAAAGAATTTCTAAATGAATAGGAATTTTTTATATCGCTGTAAGCTTTTTACATCGTTAAAGAAAATTTGAGATTACTTTTTTATATTACACTGTACATGAACGCTCAACTTCAACCTAATCAACCGCAAGCCCTTGGCTGTTTCTTAGCACTTTGACCACATCGTGAGCCACATATGGTGAACGCGATCATCTAACCTAACTTAAGCAAAGTAGTATCACATATGAAAACGAATTTTTAAGTTTTCATGAAATTTGCGTTCATTTCTCGTATATGCTACTTTAGATTAGAAGGAAAGTTGATAGGAAAACCAAATTAGTTAAAACAAAATCCTTCATTTTTAAATTCACAACCGAGATATTTATCGACGTGAAATTTTACCTGTTTGGAGGAACTGGGGTCAAAGTGCTAATTATTTCTGTTTCCCATCATTCCTTGGACTGTGCATATAAAACATAATCGACTATACCAAAAGGATATCGAAGAAAAGTCTCAACCTTTCTTAAACTTGGACATTCAAAATGCATTTCTTTTGTAACATTCATAAAACTGTATCCAAATGCCCTAAAGCAAAAATTATCCTTATCCAACCAGCAGGTCTGACCATTTATTGCTAACACTCTTCTCTGATTCAAGCAAGCCTATTTGCAAGGTAAGCCATCGTAATGAAAAAATTCTCCCACGACCGAGATGACTTTTTTGACAATGCAGCCAATGAAATGTTACAATCTTAGTTGTAAATCGTAACTTTCAAAATGAATGCACCTTGCTTAAATTTTAACTACTTACACCCTCGACGCCTAACGCTCGTGTCCTGTAGCATATTTACTCTTCGATATCACTTCACAGCGGTTTTAATGTCGTTTGTTTCATAATTTACTCTGCCTACGTGTCTTGACATTTCGTATATATCACGATTCGAGGAAAGATAAATAGGTTTTGCGATTACAGTCTTCATCACATATTTGCTTGTGATTTTGTTCGCACTGCTGTCACTCGCACTACACGGATATCCTGCGGCGTATGCCATTTTGTGTCATGATGGCCTACAGCAGACCAGAGAACGCACGCGTGCTGTCCTCATGGCCTCCAGCGGCAGACAGTCCAGAGCGTCAGAGCAGAATGACGGTGTGAAACTGCTCAACCCCAACTGCGTGATCTCGTATTTTTAGACAGTGTCTTCTCCTAGCTATGCGACACCTTATAGAAATACGATTTTTATTCTCAAATAACGTGTTGGCACGTCAGTTATTGGGGAAATACATTTGTAGTATCTGAACAGTTGTTCATAAAAAGACGTCTCATTCTGCTGCTAAAAGAACAGTCAATTGCTTCGGCGAAGATAAGTCGGAGATCTCCTTGCACTTTTTAGTCTTCCTCAATAATCGCTCATTTTGCAAAGATCTCGCTCTTATGCAAGCCACGGAAAATGCCGCGCAAAATTGCAATGCTTCTTGAACAAAACTTCAGCATTATGGCACTGAAAAAGGGTGTGTTTGTATTTCAAGACCCGACAGTATTCGATAGTAGTATGCGATAAATTGTAAGGATTTCATCATTGACGACATCTTGATATTTTCTCACAGCAATCACTCACTTAGAAGTGATAATAAGCTCGACCAAATCTCTCATTATCGCCAGCCAGAATTTAAACTTTCTTCTATTTTCATCGTTCAAACTAAACAATGCAGATCATAAACTTCACATCGTGATTTGCATAGAGATGCTCGGCGTTGCTGTGAACAATGCATACACAGTATGACTTGTCACACCACGCCACGTGCTTCCATTCTTTTACCCACCAATTCTTCTGACCGTTCTACAATTGCATTTAGAACTTAGTGTTGGACTCGTTTTTAGAAGCCGGACGACTGAAAGCCTTTCCCGAATATTAGGTTTGTGAAGCTATCGTGTTAGCTTGTCCAAACAATATAGGGTGAAGTGGATTGGCTTCTCTTGTCTCCTTTTCAGGAGTTCTTTTACGATTTTTGTCCTCGTCCTCCATTCGTGTGACAATTTGAGTGTCCTTGTCAGCCGGTGCCATTTCGTGCCCACTATTACTTTTCTCCGACGACGCCTTACTAGGTGGTGTACATTTTGTTATTATCGACGATTATGCCACTCGCGACACCGATTCGCATCATTTGACTCTCTTCCTAACAGATAATCTCGCTCAACGAGTTCTGTTTGACTTTCTTAGAAGCTTGATAGATTCTTCTTCATCTCTTAGTGTTGGGTTAGCTGATAAATATTTTTGAGTCATGTGCTATAAGGTTCAAGTTATCAACGAAAAGCATATCCAGTAGTTATGCCTCGACAGGAGTTCCAAAATGAAAGCTGTAAAACTTTAGAAGTTCACATCTTTTTGCTTACTAATTTTAAACGTACGATGCGTAGCAATTAAATTAAGGGATTGCACGGGGTGAAAATTCATTACAAATTGCCGACAATTCTCTTCAAAATTAGTCGGAATTGCCCATCGATACAACCCAGCGCACGTGTTTTCCCGAAGATGTTTTGCTACCCTTCTAAAAAAAAGAACCTTGATTAATTCCAACACGTTTTACCGTTGGGTTTTCAATGCCTTACAACTAATGGCGTGGTGAGGGATGTGAGGAACGTGTGGTTTAAACTTCCTTGTCCAAGGGAAGTACTCCCTGCTTACGGGAAAATGAGACAACTGAGCCGAGATATGAACCAGGGTCCTCCTGGTTACGAGGCCATCACGCTAGCAGAACGCCATGGAGCCCACATTCTAGTCATCTTCTCCAGCATGTCTTACATTTTTGCTAGGACACCTTCAGATTAAAAATGTGTCTCGTTTCGTACACTAATACCTTTTGAGAACGGGTATTAGTCGCGGGAAGCGAGATCTGGTGAACACGGCTGATGTTCGAGCGAAGTAATTCTTTCCCGTAAAGAACAGCTATCCAGAGACCCCGCTGTGGACCGCTGTATCGTGGTTGTGTATTGGGTGGGGAATATGTTTTGCAGTATTTTTTTTTTAATTTTTAAAAGTTTAAAATCATTTATAGGCTTATGTATGTCATCTGAAGGTTTGGTATCTCAAGTTTAATTTTTAGGTTGTTTAACTGCAGAGGTAATTTTGATGAAAACTTGAAAACTCATTCCCATTCTCAGTGATGACATGCATCCGAAATTCTCTTCACTGATGAAAAATGACTCATCGAATAAAAATTCGTTACAGAAATTAATAGAACTTGAGAGAAGTTCTACAAGCATTGAGTGACAAATCTGTGAACGTCGTTACCAGACGTACAAGCTTCCGAAAAGTCTCAGTTTAGAGGGTGGTTTCTGAGCCTCTGAAAAGCTTCATCATTCTTGCTCATTACAAAAAAACACTAAGAAAATTGAGTTTAATGCTCGCCGAATCACAACAGCACTTCAAAAGATAGCGAATGGATTTTTCAAGAAGACTGAGTCTATTCTCAAATATCAATGAGGACTCAAGGTTAGTGCCCCAGCAATTGTTTCTCCTTCCTCGCCCATTGGACCACGCTATCTGGTTCCGTATTTGACAAGAACTTGTGCTAAAACGCTCAGTATAGAATCTCGCAAGCTCTTCGTGCATGGGACGAGCATCAGAAAAAAGCAGGCTTCGATTTTGTAATGAAGTACCTACAGGCCGTAGTCCTAGCTAGAGAAGTCCACATCGAATGGAATACCGCCAAATTGGAGAATTTTTCATCAAATGGACGACATTAAGGTTTAATTGGACCATTCAATCCCTGATGCGAACAAGTGAAATTTTACCCGTTGCCAAAATGTTCCCACCAGCAGCAATGTTTTCAAATTGTGGTCTTCCTCTTTTTCTCCCCGAGTATCGACATGCCTGTCTAGAACTCGCGATTTACAAGCTTCGCCCCTAGGTGGGAAGTCCAATCACACCTTCAAAGCTAGTCTTATTTGCGTCCGTCAACGGTGGGTAGGAATCTTTAGTTTATACGTCTCGGAAGGAAACTGAAGGTAATTTTCGAAGTAATTTTAGGCTGTCAATATTAAGGCCTCACCCTCGCTGTATGGGCCAACTTGGACGAAGTTCGGAAGCAGTCTTAAGTTTCCTTTGCATACGACACTCAGAGCAGCGAGACGGTTTACACGATGAATTAGATAGGTTAAAAATTTGGATAGCGTAGCAGTCAGAGACCCCAACCAGACCCTGTCACGCCCCTGCCAAGTGGAAGTCGTGATCTAACATGACTAGTGCCAATTTCCGTATGAACAAGCCGCAACCGGTCGGAGAGCAAATTTAGCATTCACTAGATCACACACTTCGTGGTTCAAGGTCTGCAAGTTACTATCCGATTTTGCAGTGTAGTTTATTGTTGAGATGCATCATTTTCTCAGCAATACTACACAATGCCATTGCAAAAGGGATCCGATTGGGAATGGGAGAGAGTAAATGAGCCACACTCAAGGATGTATGGAGATTCAATTCGATCGAATCTAGTTCGCAATTGAAACCATTTTTGCGCAATAAACATCACGCACATGCGAGTAGTTCCTGGGCAGGCCTTAAATTTACTATAATCTGAGAGTGCTGAAGCACAATTCACAAGGCTTTGTCATTTTGTGTCGGGACAGCTTCAGTAATCTAATTACCGAAGCTGTAATCTTCAACTCCCTTAGCAGGGTGGTCTTGCTTGTGCACTGTGAGCAGAGTTGTACGCTAGTCTTTCCTTATGTTCATTCGGCAACACAGCGTGAACTTTGCAATGACTACCTTGGCATATGAATGGCAGAGCTACTGCCGCATTTAAAGGAAAAAATGTTGGCGACAAGCGAAATATCCAAGCTGGCTTTCAAGGCTTAACCAGGTAAGTTTCAAAGCTTTTGAACAGGTAAGGTTGGCAAGATTCATAATTTACAAGTTTAAGAAGGAACGCGTCTGCAAGGAAATTTAAACTTTATTAGAACGAAACACTTAAAAGTTTAGAACATCAACAAAAGAATTAAACGTATTCATCATCTTCTTCGTCGTCGGTATAATCTTCGTCCGCCATAGCCTCCAGCTCCTCCTGTTCCAGCTGTGCTATATACCTCATCAACTTTGAATCTGCGAAAAGTTTAGGCGAGTCGACACATCCGTAAAACTGTTCGGGAATATTTTTCTTGAGAGCGCCGCTGCTCATCAGTTTCTTCTTTGCGTATTTGTAGTCCTTGCGGTACATCCAACATTTGATTTTCTTCGTGCAACACGGGCAGGATCTGCGAAAATGCAAAGTTATCAGCACAAGCAGCTGCTGCTCCTAAAAGCGCAGAATGGACTTCGCTATCTAAATAAACCTTCCTCCCAAGAAGGCCGGGTACAAATCTCTAGCTGCTCATTCCGTTTCCCTAATGTTAGGAGGATACTAGCAAGTACAGTACAAAAATCGTTTTTTATGCTTGCGGTCGAGCTTTAGTGGACGTGACCATGCAACAGCAGCAATAGGAGTCATTTGTATCTCTCAGAAGTCGAGTGATCAGGGCTACTAGGCCAAGAGCGTTCAAGTACGAACATTGAATAATAATCCCTTTTATAAAGCATGCTAGGCAACGCACGAGCTCAACATCTGACGCGCAACAAATAATAAAGCAAGCAGGAACTCTTAATTGGCTTGCACCCTGCGATAAAGTATTGCAGATCGTCCGTACGGAGAGAAGCGTCCCGCAAGATTCAAGCTATCAATATTTGAAGCTGTGAAGTTATGCCGAGAAAGAGTTCAAGAGCTAATCTAGAGAATAAGCCGAAGTAAGAGAACGACCTCAGCAATAGAGCTTCAAGGCTTTTGCACCATGGATTTCGACTTTCGTCGATTCAGTCTAGGCTGCGTGGCCAAGCTCTATCAATTGAACATCTGAACTTTATTACGCAACTGAACCGTTTTAATACAAGTTTGTAGACAGGTCCAAATTGTGTAGAGAATAACGACTTTCTGACCTCTCGTCAAATCTTCAAATATTAAATGGAATTATTGCAGTTTTATCGAAGTGATCCATGTAACTTGCATACTGGTGCATACTGGCGATTTGTAGGTTTAGTTCTTGACAATTGCAAAGAATGTCTGCACCCACTCCGACTCTATTAGGCGACGGAGTTTAGAAATTTAGTGGTAGTTCATCAAAAGCCTAGCTGCATCTTTTATTCAGGTCCAGAGATTCGTTTGACCGAGGGTTTGATTTAGAAAATTTATCGCCTTCAAAGCAGAATATTTCTCACACGGGAGCAAACGGCATGTAAAATTCGCTTGAAATGCGCAATATGTTGACTATTGATATTTGTCCAGATTTCTTTCACCCGAAAGGGTAGTCAACATGCTCCTACGCTGGAGGCTCAAAAAACCCTTCCACTACTCTGGTTTCTTACGCGAGGACTTTTCTTCGTACAAAAGAGTTTTATGGAACAGCTTTTGTCTGCGGCCATTTTCTAGCACCCAAAATAACTGTACTTTCTGTGGAAGTTGATGCAACTGAAATTGTCCGTAGATGTTCGTAAGTTGAAAATTCCAGATTCAACATTTACATACAGGGCAATTAATATTTAGTTCATTTTCCCGGGGCCACTTTAGACTGAAGGAACTCTAGTCCAGGCGCCTGGCCCTAGTCAGGTATCCCTTTAACCTCTACCTTAATACTTAAGCAGGTACGGTGGTTTCGAATAAATCTAGAATGAACTGTTCAAGATCAAGGGTTCTCGCACGTCAATAGTACCATTTGATGTACGATGGAAATTCATCTCGATACGTTTCGCGACAATGCTACTTTTTCCAAGGGAAAATGGCCCGCACGTTCAGGTAATCGTGAAGCTACCACGTACTATGCCCACTACTTTTGCATCTTCGTTCAAATGGCGGTAACTTTTAGTTACCAAGTTAAGTTTTCGTTAAATCGAAATACTTACGCAAATTCCAGGAATTTCCTGTACTCCATGTAGGTTACTATGCACTCTTTGCACGATAAATGATGGCAGGCATCCGTGACTATCTGGTGTTTGGGCAGAAGAGAACGAAAGCAAATCATGCAGTCCACCTCCAAGCCTTCTCCGGGTTCACGCGTCTTTGACCCTGCGTTTGCAGTCCGCAATGCCTTTAGATCCTCAGGAAGGTCCCTCTCCACTTCCTCATTGGGTTTCAAGTCTGCAATGGCCTCTGCACGAATTTCATCGCGTTTCTTTTCCTCCTTCATGCGGCGCCACATCCCCAGCCAGGCGATGCAGAAAGTAAAATCGTGAGCGATCATGCTACGAGTTACTGGGGTATGAATCATGTTCGGGTAGTAGAAGTTGAAAGCCGCTACTTTAAATAGGTCTCTGTCTTTAGTCCGGAATCCAATTTTAAGCGCCAATCTATATTCTTCCATGGTGTACGCCTTGAAGAATGGAGTTGTGTAGTTTTTCATGGCGAGATAAAACTCTGTATCTAGACCTTTCATTTCGCCCATTTGATCCTCTGAAAATTTTCCCTTATTCCGTTCCGCAGCATCTTCGTCGATCAGTTCAGGAATTTTAATCGTCTTCAGTCGAATCCTTTCGATGTTCAAGATTACTTTTGCGAAAGCCCGCGTTCGAAGAGGGTCGCTTGGTGCACGGGCACCCGACTTCAATCTGATAGGCGACCCAATATTCAACAACGCGTCATCTTCGGCGGATCCTTCTGCAGCTTCTGCTCCTTCGCCCTCTGGCTCATCATCCTCATCATCCGAATCTTCTATTTCGGATTGGGCCTCCAGACTTATGTCTGTTATAGGCCCTGATTCCCCTACTTTGATGAGATGGCGAACGATTGCGAGGTAGAACTCTAGTTTGTCTCGAGTACTCGCGGCGTTGTAAAGGATGTCCACTTTTTTGGAGCCAACATCCAAGTTCTCCAAGCCGACTGCAGGCACGAGATCTTTCAGATTTTTCACGTCCGACAGCTTAACGTTTGGAGTCTCCGAAGAACGATGTTTCACGGGCAACTTCCTCAACTTCTTGGCCACGACTTGTACGTTGCGTAGAGCAGGGTTTGCTACCAGACGACCTCTGACGACTCTCCCGAAGGTTCTATCCAGGGGAGGAGTTTCGATGTTGAACATGGTTCTCTGAAGCAGAAACGTGAAACTCGTAATCAGGAAGTAGTAGTGAATCCCTCGAGGGTTCTTTAGTGCTACCGTCCTAATTATTCAAATTAGGAAACATCTCGTCCATTGAAGACTTCAGAGAGAAATTACAACTTTTGTTACTAAAGTTTAATTCTAATAAATTAGGTTTTGCCCGTTTATGAAGCCTTTAACTAAGAAAGGAACGGCAAGACAAATCAAAGCAATATCGAGCCATCAAAGTTTCACCACAGGAACTGCAATCACCCACAAATGAGATTTTTATTTTTAGGTGCTACAAGTTTGGAGACCAAGGTAAATTTCTAATGAACCTAATTCATTATAATTAGGAACAGTGATGTCCATTTCACAGATATATTAGGACATCAACAGTTCGAGTCGTCTTAATTCTAGACCCACTGGTAATGTTGCACCATACTTCGGAGAATTTGAAGCACTTTCAAACAGAAACGAATATCTGCTAAAAATGATTGACATCAATCTGATTAACCACGACTAGCATTTTGATTTCTATTTCCATTTTTCTGAACTATGCTGAAAGTATGTCCGTCTACGCGAGCGTCAACACTACCATTATTTTGCATTTATAATTGAAACTAAAGAAACTAGTTTTTTCTTTAAAGACGGGTATCCATTTTCTATGCTGGAGTTTAAGCGACAGCTTAAAACTTGGGTCTTCGAACAGACAAATTTCTTTAATTGGTGTTAATCATCAAAACTTTCGATCAGTTTCTAATTGTTTGAAGTCACATCTCGCTCAATTTTTACAAAAATTTAGATCCTCCTAGCGAAGTATTAGATTAGAATGTGACAATACTGAAACATCGAATTAGTTTCCCTCAGACTCTTTTCAGAATTGTGATTCAGAAATACAGCATCAGCAGACCGGAAGCTCTCTAACTTCCTCAGAAAATAGTGGGCGTCAGCAAGACGCAAGGTTCTAAATCCACGTAATTTAAGATTTATAATCTTAGAGGATTTGAGATCCATTTTTGTTTGAGCTACCTTCGTTCACGTTTAGTTATTAAATATTCTCGTGTCTAAAGCAAGACTGTAGCAGGAGCCCGAGGAGGAGGGTTCGTTGAGGACCACGATGGCTTATGAAGGGCTTCCCAAGTCTGTTCCTCTTCAAGCATGAGGATTTGTCAGGCAAATATTTAAGGATCACATTTACCTTCATCCACCCATAGAAACCCTAATTCCTTCAGAAATTTTAATATCTGATTTACGCTCTCAAGTGTTTAGAGGACTAAAAAGCTGGCATACAATCCGACCTGGCTACCATATTGACTGACCACGTACTGTGCAACAAAATTATAAAGCGTACCAACGATAGTGCAGGCATGGTTACTCCCAACAAGATGGTTTTCACATCGCGTAGAACGTTCTTAGGATCCACCATCTGAAAAATAGACGAGTTTATCGATTTAATCGGAGAATTGTCCAGATTGAAAGTTCTTCAATCCTAATTTGACGACTCCAATGTATGATATACGAGAGCAAAGGATATTAAAAGTGGGAAGATTAATTTAGACTTCACCTTTGCTGCTACGGCCTGCAATTATTTCTTCTGCATCAGCAAGCATCGGTATATACTTAGAGACAGTCGCCTAAACAAGTCGAGACGCGCAGCTAGATGCCGTCAGGAAAAGATTCCCTAATGCCGTGTCAAGGGTAGAGATTCTTAATTTATGCTGCTAGAAGTAAAATTTATGATTCCTCCGATTTGGGAAAGAAAAAAGAAAAACGTAGGATACACGGCCGGGACGTTACGGTCTACACAAGTACTTCATTGGACTTGTCTTCTATCAAGCATCACTGAAGTAAATTTAGTCGGATGAACCGATGAATTTGAGCACTTTTACATTTCATTCAAATATTTCGAAGAGTTCAAGCTAACGCATCCAGGCACTCACGTTTCTCGTATATACTCTACCTACTTTAGCTGGAGTTTATTCCTACAATAAATTTAAGAGGAAGTCAAAGTTATTGCTCGACCTCTTCGTCTGCAGAAGGTTAAGGGTCAAACGCGACCCATTTCACAATTGGAATACATCGACGCGATACCTGCGAAGAGAATCGTCCATCAAGCACGAGTTCTACTTTTCAATACATTGAACAACTTTTGTAATGTAATAAACTATAATCTGATAGCGTATAATTAGTTGAAGGACTAGTATGAACACTAAATTGTGCGTTCTTTCAAACGAAAAAGACTTCAGCTGTAAAAGGCAAACCCAGTCAATTCTCGTCAGCGACAGACCTTGAGCCTCGATACGTCTTCCGATCCGAAACGGGCATGGATATACTGTACGGTGGCTAGGTCAAATGTGACCCGCGGAAGAATTAGCCTATCTACTAATTTTCTTCCTGCAGTCCAACAAATGTATTAAATCAAGTTCACCCTGTCACAAACTCATCCTCTTAATGAGATTCATTTTCTGCCCGGAATGATACCTACCTGTTCACCTCCGGCAGGGAACCAACTGATCGAAAGGGGTCATGTGCAGTGGGAAACTACTTTCTATTGCATCAGATGGTATCAATTCCATTTCACAAGCTAAGGTGAACTTTTCGAAATTTACAAGATCCTCGTTACTACTACGTAGTTCTAGCGCAATGGCATCAGTGGCAACCTATTTAAGCTACGAATACAACGGGGTTTTTATTCAATCAAATTGCATCCCAGCTCCAACGTTCAGGTTAATTAATCGACAACAGTAGTTACACTAGGCCTTCAACAAATTTCCTTCCAACGTCACGTTCTCGGTGTTAAATATCTCTGGATCCCCTTGAATCGCTTAGTGCATCGCAGAATGACAGTTTAACTTCACTTACCATCTCATTTTCAACTAGTACTCAGATCACCGCAAGGCACAGCATATCACTCGCCAACAAAAACAATATAGCCATGAACAAAAACATGGACGCATGGTTCTATTCCATCTACTTCCCAACCACAACAGACAACTTCTTCCCGAACCGCTTAACATCGCTTTTACCTTAGAAAACTGACGGCGACCAGCGTTCTATATCCACACTAAGCACACAGAAGCACGTTTTGATCGTACTCTTTGCCTATGCGGTGTCGACTACCTGAAGTTCCGTGAGGTAGCGAGTAGAAATTACATTCCGTTGTCACTGTTGCCACATATTGTCGGCCAGAAGTCGCATCTCCCCCCACAGGTATCACTCGACACTATTCAAGACCGCTAAATTTAAGCGTGCGCACGAAGGTGAAACAATTTCGCTAGGAATGCTTACTTTCATAAAAGTTTCCAGATTAATGCTGTTTATCGTAAAGACAATATCGTGAATGTAAAGTATTACCTACTTTCCAGTAATCTTCATTTGTAAAAGTATGGACGTATAACACAGAAAATGTGATTTTTGATTGCTTGAAAATACATTTAGGAATATTAGGATAACTAACAGATGTTCAACTCGGGGCTTGGTAAATTGAAACTATTCCCAATACTCTTGAAAGAACCTTCCAGAAAAAGTGTCTTGCCTAAACTTTGGGGGACCATAAGCCCCAGGTCAGGGGCTGGGCTCCCCATGTGCGTAGTCTACGTAGTGAACGGCGGAGTCGGCCTTCTGAACAGGTCCTTGGAACTGCTTCCACGGAAATTAACTTTCGAAAATTGGTAACAAAAAGACGGTTAGTCTGGCCTTAGAAACTAAAAACTCGAAGGCTGAATGTACTCTTTCAATACTAGTTCTAAGATTGAGTCTAAAATATAGCACTTAAACATGGATGACTTCATTGGAACATAATACAGGACTTCACTTACTCTGAGGATCTTACTCTGTGTAATGAAATGCACTCCGTGCACATCGAGGATTCGTTTGAAAATGAGTTCTGTTTTACTCTCGTCAATTTTCCTGCATTGAATATGACTCGTGCTGAGCATTGGAAAAAACTTATTTGATTGTATTCGATAAGTGAGTCGTACACATGAATATATAGTGACGAATGATTAGATAAAATCATACGTCATAATTTCAAGTCCAGCAACCTTTCAATTCAAATGTGAATAATTCATACAGCAATTTCGTTGTGGTAACTTTTAATATTCCTATAAAATGAAGTAATAATTGCCATGATAAATGTTATGTACAACATATTTACCCTGTATTTCTAGG
>VOMN01061456.1:0-18535 GCA_014899125.1 Orchestia grillus
GGCGCAAATTCAAGTTCATTTGGCGCAAATTCAAGTTCATTTGGTGCAAGTTCAAAATTCATTTGGTACACATTCTATTTCACCTAAATCATATTTTTTTCATTCGATGCAAACAGACTTAGAAAAGGCACAGTTGCCCCCCCACAGAGTGGCACAGCTCTGCGCACGAGGCCGAGCGCTGCAGTGCAATCTCACCAGCAGAATTTCCAGCGGCGCCCTGCACGTCCCCTGCAGCCTCGTCAGCACCAAGACCTGCCGCCTGCACCACCACGCCTTCCAGCTGAAGACAGAGGAGAACTCTGTTAAAACGTTTCCTTCTCTTGCCATAAAGAGGCGAACACACCGATACTTTTATGGCAAACGTGTAAGTTAGCAGAAGAATATTATCAAGCTTGTGGAATTAATGTAAGTTATGACCTGCGTAAATGATTCGAGGCCTCTTATAAGGGCAAGAAATAACACAAACACGCCACTAAAGCATCCCTGTGCACTAATGTGAGGCAGTACATTCCGACCTAACCCAGTTCTGTTTGTTGTGTCAGAACACGAACGTCTCGACAGGTCTGTTAGTCCTAAAGAATCTCTTTTTCATACGAAGACGAATATCTCACACATATTCACTCATGAGAGGAGCAAACTCTATGTTTGAAGTGCATTGAACGAAAAGTGGCACATGCGTATGTGCGTAAACGGAATGTTGCAGACTCGACTGCCGAACTTCTATAGAGCATACTAGATTAGATTATTCGTCAGTTTAAGGGTCCTTATCCACATGAAATGTGATACAAAGAGAGACGATCTAGTACGGACTGTAGAACAAATGGAATCTATGCACAAGGTGTACTCCAACTCCGTATTCACAGCGCATAGAAAGGTCAAATTAGAAAGGAAAAGGAAGAAAAAACAAAACGAGATAATAAAGGTACGAATATTGGAAGTGGGCACGAAAGCTGGAAGTCCCAAAGGCCTATCTATAGCTGAGCTAACCTAACAGTGCTCCTCAAGTTTCGCCAGTACCCATAACATTGGATAGATAGGCCAAACTAACCTAACCCAATTGCCTATCTTATGCACTCTGAGAGGTCCATAGAACATATAGTTTAGGTGTGAAATTATAGGTATGTATTCAGCTATCGTTCCAAATATGGAGTCTTCTCATTTGAAAAACAGGTCACCTGAACCCATCTTCGAACAATGCTGCACTGGCACACCCACTATGTAAAAAGTGACAGCACAAACCTACAAACCGAATCAGCGCTGTAGGCTATAGGAGTGTAAGCTACTCTGCACTCTGTAGACGCTCATCAGTTTCCAGCCACCGTCTCTTTCACTTAGCTGTAACACGCAAAACTCTTTCCGCACTCACGATGATTTCATTTTCATTATAACGCGTCAAAATTGGCCATCTTCAAACCGCAATGATTATTCGCTTGGGAATACGATCTCATAAAATTTAATTCGTAATATTGCTAAATGGAACAACTTCCCTTGTTACTTAAACAGTTTTAGTTATTATTTTATTATTAGCTAAGCGTTTACGGTGTGAAAAAAGCACACCCAGTTAAAAAAGGGCAGCCATAAATAGCAAATTATTCATCGGTAGCATTCTTTGAGCTCATTTACAATTAGCTGGCATAGGCCGCAATGCCCTAAAAAGATAGAACATAAATACATCCACAAAATCTCAACGAGAATGTGTGATACTCTTCAGAAATTAGGCAAGCCCATCATTAAGCTCCCAATAAAACTCATGAATTGCACGTAGCATTGCTAGTTTCTCACATGCCTTCTCATAATGACGAGTTAACGGGAAGCGCTGCTTACATAAAATGCACACCGACACTCTTCCTCACATCCAGCGAGCGTGTTGTCAGAGAGGCAGCTCTAACTGCTTATATAAGTTTTTCAAAAAGTTCCCATGTCCCTATATCGTAACGAGTATCGTACGTGGCCTTGGATTGTTGTGCTGTGCCATGACGATATGGCAGGGTCCGCGTCTCAAGCGTCATTCGCCAGTGATGACGAAACAATCAATAAAAACATTCATTCAATACTTCTTGAATTTTTTTCAATAAGCTAAGCACCTCAGCAGGGGCCACACTAGTGTATAACTTTTAAATAATGTTGAATTTAATATTCCTCCCCGAAAGAAAGCAATCAGCTCGGGATCGAAAGCGGGACCTTCTCAACACGAGACAAGCAAGCTACCACTTGCTTTACAAAGCCAATTCGGTTGTATTACCTATACTGCAAAAGAATATATTTTCCCATAAGTTAAGAGAAACACGCAGACAGAAATATATAGATTAGATATTAAAATTACGTCTACCATCATAGAGCAGTTTGTCATAAAATACCAATCAGTTCGATGGCACGTTTTCTTTGGTCACCTGCTCTGAAGCAATCTTGGAAGGAGCTTTCCAAGGGACAGAGACGATCTCCGCGTTCATGCGAACAGATGCCAGAGTTTCTTTGACCTGCAATAGTGAAACAAAATAATAATAAAAAAACAATAAAATAACACTGTACTCCTTACTAGCCTGACTGCCAGAAAATTGTACGTATTAAAACTCCGATTCATTCTTGAGTTGCTCCTAAAAACTAGCTTCCAAATTTTGCAACAAACTCTCAATGTAAGACATCTATTAAAAAAACACACCACGTAAAAGTCGTAGACATAGTACTTGGCCCTGAAAACAGGCGCGAAGCACGGTAAAAATTAGATCCAATGTATACTATGAGACGCTACAACTGCATCACCATGAAAATGTGCGATGGATTAAATAAAAGACGATTAACAAAGACGCACTCAGATTCTTAACCCTTTAGCGTCAAAATTATTTTTGCGACTAGGCTGCACTTCGCTATGTACGAGAAACTATTTCCAGCCCTATGCATAGCTGCAATAAGACTGCATTTAGCTTTCTACAGAAAAACTAGTATCATCTTAATGGAACGGGACATTTATGTACACTTGGTCGTTAAAGGGATAAATGTGCCAAAAGAGAAAAGCTCCATAAATAGTTACACGGCAGAAAAATATTCAAAAGCCTGCGTAATCGCTAATACAATAACCTGAGGCTATTGATTCGTAACATTTATCACCTATTCAAAAACTATGCCAAGCGCTCACGAGCTCTCTTTTCAAAGAACACTGCAATACGAGTAATTAAAAATCGATGCTGTGCAGCTTATCATTTAAAAGCCAGCCTCGCTTCCTCAGAAAGAATGCAGGAGTTGACCAGCACAGGGCACTGGTAGCCAGTGAGCTCCTCGACCCACCTTAATTTGCTGCTTGAGCAGGAAGTCAGGGGACCACTCGAACGGCTCGATCAGGAACACGCGATACTTGGTGTTCTTGCTCCAGAATTTGACCTGAGCACAGCAAGATGTCAGTCAGGCGAGTCCAAAGCTTACTGGAACCATATTCGAATACGTGTGGTGCAGAATTGGAAGCACACATGTACATAGTAATATTCAACAATTTGTCAGAATAAACAATCAAAACACAGATTGAGGCCACTCTCCCGGAAGAAGAATACGGGTATCATGGCACTTTCGACCTACATCGAAAGAAGGCCACAGTCAGAAATCCACAGAATTAAAGTGACACTAATCCATGTCTCACATCCTCTGCCAGAAACTCATGCAAATTTATAAATAAATGATGGCAAGCTCTTCTCCCCTGAATACTGCCCTCTAAAGAGAGAGTAAGGTAGAAGACAAAGGCTGCATATAAACCTCACTACCCACACACAACATTCGTTAACTCGAAATACATTTACTTAAGTTTTAAAGATACATATCCAAATACTACGCTACATGAAAAACGTGCATGCACATACTACTCTTTAATTCCATCCTAACCTTGACTCACATCAAATACTGGGCATCAATTTAGATTTCATGCTTCCTACATCACGATCTTGCCTAGACGTTGCTCATTTTATCTTCTCCATCTCCCCTAAAAGCATGAATGCTTCAAACTCTCCCCAAGCAGTGAACTCCATCAGCATACCAGATCTGTTTTACTACTTGTTACAGTCACGTTATTCCTAACCAATTTCTTCAGAATCTACGGTTGTACACTCTCAAACGCTTCAGCAGTACGCTACTATGCTCACCGTCACATCAGCTCTCTATTACATGCACAATTCTTTTCGTCTTATACCATCTTATGTTCCACAAAACCATACACGCAGTCTAAACAATACTTTTCTCATGTTTAATGGCATAGCTGTTCACTACTGTTACCAATAGTTCGCCAGCAGAACGACTCTACCACATTATACGCACCTAAAAGGTACAAACGTCAGACGTTATGGACATTCATTCAGAAATTGACATTGAATTCATAAATTCTAATTTTAAGAGCCACCAAACCGTTTGAATTTCAACGTTAGCTAGCATGACCTTATTCGACCCCTAATGAGCGGATTCAATTAGTCTTCTTATAACAATACAACTCAATAAAGTCTATCTCAAGAAACTGGGTTAATTATGTATAACTTCGCCTTGACACAATAAATTTTCAAGTTAAACTCTCGAAGTTCTCAAGCACACAAACTGAACACCACAAATTTCAGCCACACGTGCCACAAGGGCTGACCACCAGACGCACCATGTTGAGGATGGTGCCGAGCTGCAGGGTGAACAGTGACGCGGTGTCGTCCAACGAGGAAGTCTCTGGACACATGAAGTTGATGGGCCATACGTCAATGTAGCGTAAACGCTGGTTGCGTCGCCTGCAACATTAGAGTATGAATAATGGGACCAATAATGATGACTCAAGGAAATTAACCAATATCTGCCTACAGGAGTAAAATATTCCAGTGTAGAAATTATTAAAGTTACAAAAACGCCTCCCTGAAAACTTAATATCTCTACGTACGAAGTATATACAAATGTCAGGTACCACCGAAGATGCCGTAACTCTTACACTCCACAATCACAACGAAACGGTTAGATAATGCAAAATTTCACCACCACTGCCATTTGAAGGAGCTTAAGCTGTGGACATCAAATAGTGCAGATATTAAATAGTAAAGCATAAAACCCACAACATAATCAGGGACATTTATGAGTTACTTTTTTGTGTTGCCCATCATAATGTGAAACTAGAATTTAACATCATGATACTAGATGACATCATGTAGTATCTTCTTTATTCGGTACAAAAACAAAGAATTTGCACACTCCAAATTATAGTAAAATAGAAGCCAAAAATAGAAAAAAGAAATCACCAGCGCAGTAAATTGTTCTGCATTCCAGCAGTGGGGATGAAATCAACAAAAAAAACTCAGCAATACATTGACTAGTCAAATTAGGGAACAAGATATTACACTTCACCATAAATATTCCAACTCATAGATGTCGTCACTCAACGAAGTAAACTGCAAATAACAAAAAACGGTACACATATTTCAACCAAAATTTATTGACTAACTTCAAAGAAATACACAACAGACAAAGTTTATGAACAGTAAACGACGTTCATCACAGGCTTCACATTTGTGAACATCAAAGAGTGACTCTGCAGTACCTGACGATCTGTTCAACAAAGAGCGACTCTGCAGCACCTGACGATCTGTCCAACAAAGAGCGATTCTGCAGTACCTGACGATCTGTCCAACAAAGAGCGACTCTGCAGTACCTGACGATCTGTACAACCAAGAGCGACTCTGCAGTACCTGACGATCTGTTCCTTATCGAGCGTCTCGAAGTGCCGGCAGAGTGCGAGGTTCTTGCCCGCCTTGAGGATGTCGTTGAGCAGCGCCACGTAATCGTGGAGGCTGAGTCTCTCAGGGAGGCGGTCCCGAGCGGGGGACGCCTCAGCGTCAGGGCCGCGCCTGTCCTGGATGGGGTGCCAGTTGGACGGGATGGACTTGGACTTGCTGGGTCGCAGGATGTACCGCGAGCTCTCCCTGACACAGACACAAGCGAACACTCAACGACGCCTTCTTTATCAATGAATACTATCTGTAAAACACTTAACATGTTTAATGCAGCTTCGAATAAGAGTATCAAATCTATAACCTAAAACAGCTTCTTCATTTTCTCTGCATTAGTTTACAACTATTTGATTCAGCATAAATTTATGTAGTATTTTTTTAGGAATAAACTGTAGGTCGTTCATGAAGAATGGAAGCAGACAAAAATAGTGGCCCATTCTTTGATGAAGATAACAGGCGATGACCGAGATCATAGTCAATTTCATTTCAATGATGAAGCGAAGGTCCATCGCTTAATTAACGAACTTAATACGTCTAATATAGAGACTATAGGTTTCAACTTCGTTACAACAACAGCTAAGCGCTTGATATAAGGTTCGAATGTGCAACCAGCCACACAACCGTGCATCTAAGGTCTGGTCACGGCACGATAACGAGAGACAGACTGTGCAGCAGGCAACACAACCGTGCATCTCAAGTCTGGTCACGACACGATAACAAAAGACCAGCAGCTCGCGCCCCTACTAACATAGTAAGGAAGTCTGTGGGCGGAGTCGAGTCCCTGAAGCCGAGCACAACAGTGTTGGGCTTGAGGGCGCCCAAGCCCGACACGCGCACCATCTGCAGGGCGCCAGCCCGCAGGCTGCTGCTCTCCGTCACCGACACGAACGCCTTCACCTGCGGGGGGCACAGAGTTACTTCGGTATGTCGGATGCTTTAGATTTCTGTTTTATTGGTAATAATCGCAACTTCTCCTATAAACGAAGAATGAAAGAAAAGCGGAGTAGATCTTTTCAAAACCGAAACTAAGACGGCTATAACCACAGAAAACATGGTTTATACAGTTTTAACACGTGACCCACTGTCTTATACTCCTTGCAGAATAGCATAATTGAACGAAATGTGTTAAATACACATGCCAATGAAGGACATAAGTCCTAGAGCTTTGGTATCCATAGCAGGCACATTGACAACGCCTATATTTCATGTTCCAGTTATACCCCAAGCCAACTAAGTTCCAAAGATACACTTAAAGACCGTGAGTTGCACAGTACTTGGAACGTAAAGTAACTTGTCTAAATGATTCAACTTACAAGCATCATAAGCTATACCACAATTAAGAGACTTGCACATGGATACAGTTGAAGGTGAACGCCGCAAGAACTCTACAAAAAGCAGTGGCAACACGAATAAATTTGTATACAAAATTTTTTCGTACGCAATGCCTCACAACTCATTCCAAGGCTCCCTGTGCCAGCATTCACTTTTTCTACAACTCACTCTTTCTACGCACCAAATTCGAACATTGCACTCTGTACTTGAATGCTGAAGATAAAAGTGAAAGTACATTGAAACCATCGAAGAGAAGTGTTCTTAGTGGTAGAAGAGTTAACGAACCTTGAGATGATCAACCAGCTCTTGCCATCGGTTATATTCTTCAGAGAGATCGCATGGTGATTTGTTGGAGACCTGTTATAAAAAAAAATACATAAAAGCAAACTGCATCAAGCCGAACACTAAATTTCAATATTGACTTGACGTGTAATATAAAAGAATAACCTAGCTTGAAGAAATTGCTGACGTTGAGCATCGTGCATTGAAATACATTTGATGTCAAAAACCACGCGAGCGGTTCAGTAGCCCAACTGAAAAACACATCCCAAAATGGAGATTGTAAGCTACATTCTTCAAGAGAAATAAATAGGATGAGGTAAATGTAGAGGAGCGTTAGAATAACATTTCAACATGTTACACAGCACTGACATACAGGCAGGTAGATGTTTACAATATTAACAAAAAATAGTGCTTTGACCATATTTGATCCATTCCTTCAATTGATGAGTACCTATCTACACACCAACTAACAAACGGAACAAGTTCCGTGAATGTTTGTACAAAAAAAAAAGAGTGATACGATGGCCCCATTCAATTACAAGTTAATAAATATCTTCAATATAAGCAAATATCATAATTCTGAGAGCCATATAAACTTCAATTTTTTAAAAAGATGCCAATCACATATGCTTGTCTAGACAAACCCACATCTTTCTTACAACAATTTGACAGTAATACTCAACGGTCGTAACTAATACTCATGTTAGAACATATATTAGCAAGCTTAAATGCAAGTTGTATTTCGTTGGTCACCTTGACGTGTCCGAGGATGTAGATGCCGGACTTCTTGAGATCGTTGAGGAAGTCGATGAGAGGGCAGGCGGTGCGGGGATTGGCCACAAGCAGCAGCACGTGGGGTCTCCAGAACTTCACGTGTTCACGTCGGAAGTCTAACTTCAGCAAGTACTTGCGCACCTGCAACGCCATTGCCTCGGTAAGTCGCGCCTTATAACCTCGATTTAGTGCTACAGCTGGTACGAAAGTATAATTAAAAGCTTCTTTGATGAAATTCTTAGTCAACTCAATTGGAAACTAACGAATCAGATTCACAAAGACAAGCTAAGCAAGTGAATCAGGTTTCAGGCTCCTTCAAAATGGAAACAAAATGGAAACAAAATAGTTCATTAAGCATGTACGAATGAACTCAACTACAGTACTAAGAATCACTGGTATGCAAATGCAAGACTCCGAAAAGTAAAAAACATCGTTCCACTTTAGGGGGAACCAGGGTCGGATTTTAAAATAAGATTTCGTCGGTTTGGTACCACAATGCACTCCAAAAACTATTTTTCCCATTCCAAGGGTTGATCAACTTTTGGTCTTAAAAAGCGCCTCATTGTATCTCTTATCCGCAACTCAGAATCCATTTTGTGTGTGCTCGGTCACCACTGTACATATATTTTAGCAGTGCCCGGCCGTACTTGACCAAGACGTCCACTGACCGTGTGGAAGAGCACAGCCTGAGCGACGGAGCCCCACTGTATCTCAGCAGACGGGTACTTGAGGTGGTAGAAGTAGAGGCAGATGAGGAGCAGCATGAACACCCCGAAGCAAGTGAAGGCGGCCACTACGTTCAGCTTGATCATGACGGCCACGGTGGTGAGCAGACCCAGCCCGCACGACAGCAGGTTGAAGTGCTTGAACTTTGGTCTGACAAATGAACAGAATGATCGTCAATGGAGCTCTCATTCAATTTTTTTAAGAACTAACTAATTTTCAAAATGAAGGAAATATCGCGTAAACATTGGTTTGCATTTTATAAAATTGAACGTATCTCAAAATAACAAGAATTTAAGATTAAACTGAGCAATTTCCAATGTCCTTTACGAATGCAACGGTTTCAGGCCATACAACGAGTGTAAACACGCCCAATGTGTCACAAACACGTAGCTATTTCAAGTTTCACTGTCGATAGGATTATAAAAGACAGTTTTAGTGATATCATTAAGCAACATATAAACTAAAAAATTTTTACAAAGAAACCAAAGACATGAAAGAAACCACGGTAATTTTTAGACTTCTCAAACCTCGTGTGAGCAGGTCAGGCGTTTATAAGGGCTTGAAATGCCTTAAAGAGACAGAATTGCACTTGCCAAGAACAAGAAGTACTCCAAATCGGTCAGGTAGAACACACAAACTCGTTAAAAACACAAGCGAAAACATTCAGAGGAGCCCAAGGAGAAACGTTAGGAAACTCACTTGAACGCTCTCTCTCAGCCATAACACCATGAGAAATGCACGGAAGAATAATTTAAAGCCACCACCCTACAAGAAGAGTAAAGCTCATCTACTGTCTGAACACTCAAAAGCAAAAAGGTCGAGTCGTGCAAAGATTCTTCTTGAAAAATTAAGTGATGGCACTCAACCTCCAGTGTTGTCGACTGACGAGAAATTATTAATTGTACAAGCAATCCACAGTCACCAAAATGACGGTACATGCGCAGAAGCTAAGCAAGATATCCCAGTGTAAATGTTTATCCTTCCGGAGCCAAAAGCCGGCCTCTGCAATGCCTTGAGGTGGTGTCACCTCGACAGGGCAGAAAACTCCGCCCACATTCATCAAAGAAGAGGTAAAGAAAACCAGCACGCATATTTGAACTTATAAAAAGCAAATTTGATTCCTTGGATCCACAAAACATTTGGTGAATCCGGCATTACTCTTCAACAGGATAGAGCCCTTTCCCATACGTCAACCTTGTTCAAAATTAGTGTAGGGACAAAATGGCTGGTTTCTGGTCCAAGGAGTTGTGGTCTCCTTCTTCACCAGATTTAAGCCCCATTGACTTCAGTGAGTGGAACATTTTCGAGAATAAAGCCCCTAAATTCAACAATCAAAATATCAATACTATAAAGACTAAAGTTCTGCGATGCTAGGAAGATATCTCCCCGGAAACTATCAATGCAACATGTAGTCAGGTTAACGATGGTTCAAACGTGTAGTGAAGGCTAGACGTGGATGCATTGAACATTGAGAGGAAAATGTAAACTGCATTGAATTGTTAATATTTTTAGTAGAAATGTTATCATTAACTTTGCTGTACTAAAGAGCTATAAAAATTAATTTTTTCAACACTTCATTTGTTCACCCGGTACATGAACTATTGTTAATATGCAAAGAATGAACAGCCTCATCAATGCTTTAAAACTTCAACGTGTAAATCATTGTATCAAATAAGTTCAGTAACATGTGAAAAAAACAGTTCAGTGTTAGAGATGGAATCTTTGAGTTTGAGAAACGCAAGTAAGATGTGTGGAACCTACTCTGAAAAAATATAAAAAACTAAGACATTTCATACCAACTTCAATATAACAACCCAAGGCATACTTTCTCTCCCATACTCCACATATCTGCCACACCGCGTGTCTAAATAACAGATCAAATATCTGCTACCACACCTGAGTTATACTCATACGTCACTCGCGCATCGCCCAGTGATCGCCATAGTATTCACACGATCTGTACAATCGACAATGTGTGCATGCAACAATCACGGCGACGAGGATTCAAGGAATAATCGGTCAAAGGGTTGAGAAGAGGACTTCCAGCGCCTGCGAGCACCACGCTCGTCCATGCCATGCCACTCAGCGGTGCGCACCTGAAGTTGGGGGCGGCGGCCCAGGACAACATGATGCACGACAGGTTGATCATAGCGTAGGACAGCAGGAAGAAGACGCTCGCAAAGGGGGCGATGCTGTTCATGTCGCCGATGGCCAACAAGCCCGCAGACAACACGAAGGTGAGCAGCAGAGGCCCCAGGAACTCGTTGTGGGTGAGGCAGCTACAAATGCCACCGCTGCTGGTGCTCCTAGCGCCTCCCCCGCGTCCGCACGATGGCGACAAGAAGTCAAACATGGGCCCTGGTGGGTAAAATATTGGGTTGAAACGACTGAACCAAACGACATTGAAAAATGATTCATAATAGCGGTAGCAAATAATTCAACATACACAATATAGGAACGCGAGTCCCAGAACAAAAAATCACAATGCCCGCCTCGTATTACTTCTATTTTTGTTCGCAGCAACAACCATATACGCTAATCCAAATAGAGTATGTATGTGTGTCAATAATGTAGCCTCGGAAAAACCACTACCACGTTGACCAGATGATGAGAGAAATCGACGTCTATAAGCACAAGGTGATAATGCAAGGAGGTGGAAATTATTTGATTGAGATTGAAAACGAGTGCACTGTGAATCCATCGTGAAAGTGAAGGAGAAGACGGTGAGAGTTGCACTTACGAGTTTACTTAGAAGGCCTGCTTGTGATGAGAAGTATGAAAGAGTGCGCAAGGAAGTGAACAGTCTCTACATGAAAGGATTTTGAGTATGAATGTAGAATGTATACAGAAGCGTGATGTAGGGTCTAGCTTCCAGGATTTGGATACTTAATTCAAACTGATTGCTTTTTGAAAGTTAGAGTCCAACTTCCACAAGAAGGTTAGATGAAACTCTCAAAAAGGAATATTAGTTGGATCAGGGCTACCCATAATCTGATGGATAGTCGGACCGTATGAGTGGCAGAACATTATCAGAAGGACCAGAGAATTGATTATAGGCGACTAAAAAAATGGAGTAACAGTGTTTTAAAGTTTGGATGCGTAAATGTGTATGGATGGCAGGTAGGCAAGCTGGATGATCTGGTTGGTGAATGTGAGAAAGGTGGACTAGATTGTGTTGGTGTAGTAGAGACCCAGATGCGAGATAGGGTAAACTTAGCGTGTACGGAAAACAAGTATTGAATGATAGGTAAAGGACGAATCAAGTGGCAGAAAAAAGGTGGGGAAGTTGGACTGATTGTTAAAAATTATTTGGAATGGAAATTGGTAGAAATTGAGGTTGGTCATGCCCGTGAGTGTGAAGATATCTTGGTAGGTAAATGTAAAAGTATGCAAGGAAATAAACGTGTCATCATAATTGTGTGTCATTCGACATCTGATGGACCATTGGCAGAGAAGAGTATACAAAGAAGTATACTAAGATTAAGAGAATTGTGCAAGCACGTAAAAGATACTCAGTGATGGTAATGAGTGATATAAATGGCCATATTGGCAAACTTGGTGAGAATGTCAATGCAGACCACCGTAAAGTCGACACAAGGAAGCACAGCTCACTACAGACCGCCCTAGAGGCAGCACAGCTCACTACAGACCGCCCTAGAGACAGCACAGCTCACTACAGACCGCCCTAGATGCAGCACAGCTCACTACAGACCGCCTTAGAGGCAGCACAGCTCACTACAGACCGCCCTAGAGGCAGCACAGCCCACAACAGACCGTCCTAGAGGCAGCACAGCCCACAACAGACCGCCCTAGAGGCAGCACAGCTCACTGCGAGGCAGAACAAGGAACTCACCGAAGACTCGGTCATCAGCGACGGCTCGGAGGACCCTCGAGGCGCCGATCATGTTGCTCAGACTGGCACAGATTGTAGCGAGCACGATACCTGGCCCACGGAACACATTAACACATCATTTCAACGCGTCATTACAGGCCGTTACATAATATTATTGCTGGTTAGTGGCTTATTTGTGATCTATAAATTATTATAGGTCATTACAACATATTACCACAGATTATTCGATCACTATGTTAAACTCCTCTTATCACGAGTGAGACCATTGAGGTAACATCATAAAAACAGGACTATGTATATATTAGAGGCAAGAACAAATTAGTTCTAACATAAAACTTATACCCTAGAGCTTTCAAGCAAAACTTAGCTCATCTTCAGTAAGAACTTTAAACAAAGGGTACATATTGTAGCTCCTTTAGTTACACAAAGGAAATCAGGTGCATACGGTAATAGATGAATTAAAATTGTATAACTTAAAAGTACAACCCATAGAAAAGGAAAAACAGACAACCCGACTAAAAATATCAAATGAAAGAGAGGAATCATGGCTGTTTACTGTACGCTCCAGTTGATTAATTAAAATACTTTTAGACAATTTAAAATCAAAAACGTCTCAAGGGCCTATTACCTTGAAAGTTTCCTTATCGATCGGGGGATTGCAGAGATTAGCAAGATCTCTGATTTTACTCTGGAGAGGATTAACGGGCGATCTGGAGGCGCAGACGGACACGCTCTAATGCTCACCAATGCGTGAGCGGACACGGAGAGCCGAATCCGCCCGCGTCTTCAGACTACTCATTAGACCCAGGACACCCATTGAATTATTGATTGAAACAAGTAGAAATGATAGCAACTTAAAGCAAAAGAAAAATAGGGGAAAAAATAATATGAGGTCTATGTATCATTGTAATTATAACCCAACACAACTTCACGTACCCACGCTACAGAATCTCCAAGACGTAGCCCTGAATTTGGCCGAGGCTGACACGCCACGCTAAAACCCATCTAGGACTGCAATGTAAGGCTACACCACAATCTCGGGAATCATACCATTTCATCCTTTTCATCCATATCCTTTTCACCTTACCCACTAGCAGTTGAATGTGAGCAAAAAAAGCCCGACTTACCAACGTAAACAAGAGGTTGCCAGAAACTAACGTATCCCATGAAGACGTAGTTGAATTGCAGCACGTCGGTGGAGGTGGAGAATGCGGTTGCCGTGAACAAGCAGCAGTACATGCCGAATGTGAAGATCAGCGCAAAAATGGTGCCCCTAGGGATGGAGTAGCCAGGGTTGCGCAGTTCACCTGCACAACAGTAATATTTCCTACATAAGTGATCGATGATTGGCGTTAATTTTGCGACAACAGAGTGAAGTGTCTAATGATGATTCATCAGATTGGGTAGCCTCAAGCTAAGCAGAATAAAGAGGGTGCTCGTTTTCTTGGCAAGTCAAGAATAGCTGAATTTGCAATCTTGCAGTCTACATAGATTCAGTATCATGTTTAGGCCCTTCTCCTTCGAAAAAATAAGAGCAGAGATGCTTCTCAACAAGAAAGGCATGCAAATAAAGCATGGATGCTCCGTCCAACTAGAAGCGCATGAATTAAGTCCGTTCTTGGTACTAAATTGCAATTGATCGATTCATTCATCGTTGCATCATTACCAGAGACTGGTTTGAGTATTTTAGAATTGAATGAACAGAGACATTTTTACAACTAACTGAACACATGCCTCACTCACCAGTCAGAGGCCTCACTCACCAGTCAGAGGCCTCACTCACCAGTCAGAGGCACCCCTCACCAGTCAGAGGCACCCCTCACCAGNGCCTCACTCACCAGTCAGAGGCACCCCTCACCAGTCAGAGGCATCACTCACCAGACATGTTGGCGCCGCTGGTGATGCCAGTTACACCGCTGAAGAGCACTCCGAAGAGCGTCATGGCGTGGATCTGGTTCCCGTTGGTGTAGTCGATGTTGTAGTGTTGGAACAGATTGCTGCGCACTGTGTCCAGGCTGGGGCCCGTGAAGTTACCTGCGTGCTTCGTCATGTTCGCGTCGGTGTAACTGCTGTGGGCGTACGGAATCTGCAGCAGACCAACATGTCAGTTCATAACTTTTGGTATTGTAATCCAATGGGGCCCTAGGGTAAATATTGGACCGTGACAGAATGCTGCTGCTAATTTTCTGAAGGGCTTACTTCGGCCACCCTGCAAAGATGCATGAACAAGACTGCACATTTTTTGCACACAAAGCTAACTGCAGTCTCATGGCAAACATTACTTGGACATTAGAGTTAGGAAAAATCAGACACTAATGAGTCAACATTTATGCACCATTAGCCAGCGTATTGGGTGGAAGTGTAAGTAGGCTACACGACAACAAGTACATGGTCTTCTCTGAGTAAATTTTATGTTAGTTTATTCCAAGGTAGCTACAAACGCTAAATGCGATTTATTTTTAATGAAACTTCGTAAAACGGGGGTGCACCTAATGCCCTCATTAGAACGACTGCGTAAGGTACAAATAAATCCTGAAAAACAAATATTATCAAGGCAGTCTTGAAACTAAATAACGTCTTTCATGTATAAGTTAGATCGGTGAATAACCATAGACACCGACGTCAACACAAGCAATCCCAAACCATTTGCACAAGAAGTTATGAGAACAAGTATGAACACTCGTAATTTATCAACCCTTCCATCTAAAAATCTCCTAAATACAGATTATCATCAGAAATGCTCATTGTTCTCGAGAAATGTGATTCGTTCAGAAAGTAAAATGATACCAATGAGACGACAGAGAGGTAATAAACTTTTAAATAAACCCATTTTAAGTTGTACCAACAATGCTAATTACGGTCTGTCAAAAATACACTTACGAAAAAATTAACATGCATTAAATTTCCCATGTTTGACCGGCGTACTTCTTGTACACAAAACTACATTCATAAAGTTGCACTCCCTCAGTTTAATTTGAAATACACAGATATGAGTTTACATAGCTCTAATGTACCCCTAGCTAGAGTCCTTGACAAGTAGGTACTGGACTTCATGAAGATTAGAATATAGACTATTGGTTAGTTCAAAGCTCCCTATCCACAGGAAATGTAATTTCAAGAGAACAAAAAGTAGGGACCATTCAATACGGACAATAGAGAACGAGAAATCCATGTACTAGGTGTGCTCCCACATAGGATCGTCTGCACACATAGAAACACCACGCATGAAGAAGAAGAAAACACAAAGAAGAGAGAGCCAAGAAGGTATGAAAACTGAAAGAAGCTAAGTGGGCCTGAAAGATAGAATTGCCCAAGACCTATCTGTAGCTGAGGTAATCTAACAGTGCTCCCTGGGGACGCCAGTCCCCATAGCACACGATAGACCAACCTAACTAACCAAACCCTATTGCCTATCCTATGCCCCCTGAGGATACTGAACTCCATGTAGTTCCACCTATACCATGTACAAACTTCTCCATGATTGGTCGTGATAATGTAGCACCAAGTGTTGCTGTCTTAAGGGCCCGTCCAGTGGAGTTTTGTTCAAGTGTTGAAAAATGATTTTTTATAGCAAAACATTCTTTGGTATGTACTTAATAACATTGAAATTTGAGAACTGTCTTTGAAAAACTGACTGCACTATGGGCAATGAGAGAGAGAAAAAGAATATTTTGATAAAGTTATGGACTAGCTGCTTGCAAACGATGCATCATTATATTATGAAATCAATTTAGCTTGAATCACACCAAGTGCAGGGACTGCTGCACAGCGCGTCCACACGTGAATTAGGGAGGAGCTTACGCTCGCCTCAGAGCAGGCGGGCCCACAACACCGACTCGGACTCTCCCACCAACTCCCCCCTAATTCATGTGCAGTGCAGCAGTCATAGCACTAGGTGATTTTCATTCCAAATTTATTGTATGTAACATAAAATGTATTTTTTGCAAGTATTTCAGGTGGTTTTCCACATAGATTATAAATTTTTCGTTTATTTGCTTCTCATGAAAAGATGTTTCAAATTTGAGGATTATCATCTCCTAGAGCTTCTGGCCTACAATAACGAAATATAGCTCATTCAATAAGGAATTTCAATGGACACTCAAAAGACTGAACGACTTTTCTTTCATTTGAAAACTTGAATAATTGTATACAAAAATTGGTGAAAAGCCTGAAAAGGTTGTGAACATTTTTTCAACATGTCAAAAAAAAATTTGTTAATTAGTATTTTGCATTCTTTGTATCGAAACACATACAGTAAGACCGAACCCATCTTTCTAGAACAAAATATCTCACGAATCTTTCAAATTTCCCCCAAAAAATATTTTTTTGATAATACTCCTATCTCCTTTTCTTCAAGAAATCGAAAATAAAGACAAGCACAAAATGTTTCTTTGATCGAGTGACATAAGTGTACTAAATTTGAAATCGATCCATCCATTATAAAAAATTCCGCATAACGCACAGAACAGCACCCTCTGAAAAACCAGAGCTTCAATGCAATGTTTACAAAGCTTAGCTGAACACAGCACGACGAGCTCACAATGATGTTGCTGCGGGCGAGGAGAGCGATGAGCACCAGCACAGCAATGCTCGACACCGTGATGAAGAACAAGTTCGTGCACTTGCCAAAAAGCTTGGCCCCGATGATGCACACGCACAGCAGCAGCATGTTGATGCCCAGCGACAAGCCGTAAGTCTCACCACCAGACATTTCAAAGCCGGTGGCATTGTTGTACATTTCAGCTGAGGCATTCACAGGATCATTGTTCATTGCTGTCGCTGCAACAGATATGGCACATGGAGTGTTAGGCATGCATAAAAATGTCAGCTTTAACTGTTCTACCAGCCAGTACAAATGTACAAGGTCAACAGTAATATCCCAACATTTTTTGGTCAATTAAAAGCCAATGAACTTATTAGAGCAGAGTTTGCTAAATGATGGTTGGCATTATTTTTATTATTTTTGCATCAACAATAAGACCAAATATAATGAAAACTACGATACAGGTGAACATCCATGCATAATTAAAGCTTCTCTGTGCCCGTGTTGCAAGATCAGAGTACAGTTACAGTTGCCAAGAGTAGTAGTGGCTCTGGCGCTGCATTGCACTCGTCGCATAGCATTGTGGGCGTTTTTAAAGAAATTTCAACTGCTTAACAGGTACCGTACATTTCCGCTAGCCTCGAAACAAAGGTATTGTTGAGAAAATTTCAGCTGCTCTTCGACAGATATATTTAAACATCATAATTTTATGCCAGTCAAATAAACTGAAAAATGAGGAAAAGCAATTTATTTCCTATCATAAAGTGTTGATGAAGATATGCGTATGCGCATGATCTAAACCATTTGTCAAAACTCTAGTCATGAATAGGTACATCTCGCAAAAAGAAATTAGATTAGATTATTAGTTAGTTTGAAGCTCCCTAACCAAATAAAATGAGATCCAAAGGAAGCGAAAAGAAGGGACCACTTAGTATGGACTTTAGAAAATATGGAATCTATGCACAGGGGTGTTCCCACACAAGATTCCCTTGGCATAAAAAAGCTAAGTTAAAAAAGAAGAGGAAGAAAAAACAAATACGTGAGAGCAAAGAAGGTATCAAAATTGAAAGAACCAAAATGAACACGAAAGATAAAAGTCCCAAAGATATATCTATTGCTGAGGTAACCTAACAATGCTCCGCTGGGGTTGCCAGTCCCCATAGCATAGGATAGCAAACCTAACTAGCCTAACCCTGTTGCCTACGACTTTTCACATGCCTCCTGAGGGGTCAATGTCCCCTTGGGGACGCCCATACCTTAGAGATGTTTGGGCCTTCACGCCCGGGTCACACT
>VOMN01061457.1:0-23282 GCA_014899125.1 Orchestia grillus
TGAAGAATAAATGATTTACCCCGTACGACATCGCCCAGTTATGTTACTAGCTCATCAATTTACACTCTAGTGCCAACTGGAAGTGTTCAACAGACAACCAGAGGACGTTTTCTTGAGAAGAGCTAATCGGGAAGAAGAAAAGAGCTCTGTATTTAAAGACAGTAAACTACAGCCTGTGCTGCTCATACGCCGTAGATACGTTCTAGGTTTACTGCGTACTAGAATTGTTTTGACAATCAGTATTTTTTCAAACTTCAGAAAAGAAAACCTAATTTTGTTCGCTAACTATTGTAAACTGGAGGTAAAATTCTAAATTGCTGTTCGTCATGCATGCAAAACTGAAATGTGATGAAATTCGTTACGAAAATGCAGTTTGTTTTTCGACTAAAACGAAGGGATAACCACTTAGTGTGTTTGCAATCAAACTAAGTTGCCACACGCAATTAGTGTGTACGCATGAAAACCATTTCACGAATATGGCAAACAGCTGCGGTCAAGAAGCTTTCACGAATGAGAAAATTGCAAAATTTCAATACGCTCAAGGGTATCACAACACGTATGTACTAAATTAACTAAATTAAGTGTTTGATTAACTTTTGGCTCGCCAGAAAATGATTAAACCACAAATTACCTGCTGGGTCCGATGGACTCAATGAATTTCTTGGAAATAATTTTATTTACAATGTAACTATTTTTTTAATATAACGAGTATCACGCGAAATCAGCTGAATCAAATAATACGAACTTTATACAATTTTATTAAGCAATTAAATAATTGAAATTGACTCATTAGCCCTATACATTAGACATAAATCTAAAGAGGCAAAGAAACCAAAGAAATTAAATAAAAATAAAGATCGCTATTTTACCACACAACGCAAAAAAGGGGACAGATTGAAAATTTCACGGCTACAGAATGTTAAACTAAGGGAAGATATTGATCTTTGCATTATAATAAATTTGATCCAGGTCCGCTCGAGGCATTCGCTCAGTCTTGCTAGAACATATTCCAAGTGCTAGCAAAATCAGAAAATTAATGCTAACCAAGCGTACATTATGTTGTTTTCAAATCAATTCTATAAACTCATCACCTCAACAGTGATATTATAATTAATCGGCTCAAAAAATTAACCGAGTCCGAAGGTAAGAACTTGTAAGCTTGGTACCTCTTTTTCAGAGGAATGGAGTCAATTTGTTTCAGCAGTGCGACCAATATAATTCGATCATAAAATACAACAAAAGCCCAAATACCGAAATAAAGCAGAGGGGTTAAATAGAAGCACCCCCCGTCTGACATTCAATTATTTCTAAACAAAAAACACCCACTTCATGCGGAATTGTAATGTAACTAATGAATTAGTCGCGGCTAAGTGGCACTCGCTAGCAATCTGCAAGCACGCGGAAGTCTTGCGTTTCGAAATTAATTAATCATAAACTGCGAGTGAATGTTTTGGGACCTCTCAGCATGTTTTCTTGTCGCAGTCATTCCAGCTAAAGAGCAAGAACTTACAGAGTGCAAGGGCTATCAGAGATGTCGCTTCCAATTCATTACACACTCGAATCAGCTTTATTATTCATTTCAGATACCCTATTTAAATTTAGATGTTAACCCAAGAAATGAAAAATCACGGAATCGTAGTTGCTTTCACTGCAACTATGATGGTTTTAGAAGTTGTGAATAGTCAAGGTCATGTCATTCCCCTTAAATTTTTTCCACAGGGTCTCGAGGTTAATGCTGCAGGACACATTGGTGTTGTAAAAACGGTTGCTAGGCCCTGGATAGATAAAGTATGCAATAGAAGGTCGTGCGTCTTCCTGCGAGACAGGATATTTTCACAAAGCCATACATAGTAAGCCAAGGTTGGTTACCCCAGAATTTTTAAGCGACTCTCAATTTGGGACCCCGAAAGTCGCCAGATTTGAATCTTATGGATTATAACGCATGGAGCGTGGTTGAAAGGGAGACTAATTGACACCCTCAGAGTATAATAGCTTCACTGAACGCCTTGATCCAGGTGATGTCCGAAATAGATAATGACCACTTAATTTCAGCTTGTCAATGGTTTCGGACACGCATAGAAGCAGTCATTGAAACCGAAGGTAGCTTTATAGAATAATTTGATAAAGAAGTATCATTTAGGATATTTTTACACTTTTGATTTAAATATACTGAAAATATCTTCAAATAGCCCTTGCTCTATGTAGATACACGATTAACTATACGGGGGTAAATTTCATCTCAAGGAATTTCATCAGAATTAAGGGTATGGATAGGCAATTTCATCAGAATTAATGGTATGGATAGGCAAAAGCAAGCACCAAAGCAACAGCTAGGAAGATCCAAGTAAAATTCAATAAAAATTACAGCCACACTAATAGAGCTGGATTTAATACATTAATGCTCTTGGCAGCCGTACCCTCCCAAGAGGTAGTCAGGAGCAGTTATGCTGGACAGGTCCGGAGTGTCTTCTGGAAGAACGCGGTCCAGTAACTGATAAGCAGCGTGCGGGAGTGAGATTATCGTTAGGTTATTATGATCAAGAGCTGGCGAAGTGTGCACGCACACAAAGGATTCATTTAGAATCACACAGAAACCGGAATTGAACTCAAATTATTTCACTGAGCTCGTCGGTGATTCCTTTCTAGTCGCGATTATATCAAGACCCAAAGCAATTTAAAAAAACGGAACATTCACAAAGATGAGTACAGGCATCCATAAAAAGGGAGACATTAAAACAAGCACACATAAAACGGTTAATGACTTCATATCAGATTGAGGGAGGGCAAACCTTGTCTGGGTGAGTATCAAGTATCAGTAGCATTTAAACAATAGTCGAAAAAAATACGTTTCTCAAGCGAGTCACTTCATTAGAGTTAGCACACACGTTTCCTGATGAATAAAGCACACGAAATAGAACAGAAAAGAACGAGAGCGTGGAAACTTGATCACATTCTTGAGAAAAAGTTTAAAAATAGAGAGTAAAACTGTTCATTAGTCATCTCAGAATAATCATTAGTATGCATATAGGTCGAAATAAAAACAATAACTCGACATAGCAAATCATGATTCGAAGATACTCGTATTTCTGTAACACTTGGTGACAGTGGGCAGTAAAATAATAAAACCTATCACTCAACATTCAGCCTTCCAAAACTAGCTTCGAACGAGCAAGTTAAGAATGAAGAGTAAAAAAATACAAAGTAGAGAGATCGGAAATAAAGTTCGAAACTTGAAGGGAGTTAAGTGGGCACGATAGACGAAAGTCTCGAAGGCCTATCTATAGCTGAGGTAACCTAACAAAGCCCTCTGGAGTAACCAGTCCCCATAGCGTACGATAGACCAAGACATACCTAACTGACCTAACCCTATTTCCTATCCTACGCACCCTGATGTAAAAAAGAACAAGAACTCATTACGAAATGAGTAAACCAGAGAAGTCATGATATGGAAAAAGCTCCCATAATGCACGTTGGCGCGAAGTTATTTTCAACAATACACACACTATGGAAATGCGCGACGTCACAAACAAAAAGCATAATCAATTTGAACACAAAAACTAGCAAAATGAATGACTAAAACCCAAAGTTTTGATGTCACAGAGCTTGAAAACAAAATGACAAGCCCAACATTCGTCGCGCGACAGTAGGTTTGTACAAAAAAGAATGAGCGTACGCAGAATATCATCCCCTTAAGTCGTGAATGTACAGAAAAAGAAGACTTGAAAATTCAAAATTCATTACTGCGACAGAGAGCGAAGGAAACTAATCTAGCTGAAACAAATGTGCTGCTGACGAGGACACACTGGACAAATTTCGTTATGCCTTGCCATTCACTCAACACTGCAAACTGGGCACTCCCTTCGACTTCATCAATTGAGCAGAAACGCAGGCTCTCATTGATGTCTAAGATAGGTAGATAAACATAACACCATATGGTTTTCAAATGTAATTCAGCAGAGATGTTCGAAATTTACGATTCAATAAAATAAAAGCGTCAAAAGCTCCAGAATTAATGGTATGAAAGAAAATACCATCGTCGAGTACATAAAATACTCTTGTCGGTAACGAAAAATTAGATTCTGATTTTCACTGTTCGTGATTCTACTGTTGAACTTAACACATACGACAGAAACTGGCAAAGATCACAGGCAGGGCAGTTTCTCCTTCCTCGCAGAAGCATCAAGACAGGCACACAAGTACAAATTAAATGAAAGCAATCCTAAATATTCACTTTACAACGACGAAAACTCCACACGAACGGCATACAGAAACGCCATTAAAGGCGAATATTCTCAAGTGCTGACTTGCTTACCGGCAAAGACCTGACAGCGGTGAGACCTAAGGCGTACAAGAGGAAGATGATGAGGTACCCGATGAGGGAGAAGTAGAAGATGCCACCGATGGAGATGAGGAAATACTGCCACCACAGCCCCTCCAGGGAAGACTGCATGGCGCTCACCACGAACCACAGGTTGATCGAGATGATCACAACCGACAGCGTGCACGCTAAAATCTTCATGAACCTGCACAATATTTGTAGTAAGTCCAGTGTCCCTTCAGTTCAGAGATTTCATCCAATGGGAAACACCAGATTAGTTTTGCCTAATGCGCTGGATTAGAACAAAGTAGACAATTTAGAGAAACAATGTATTCAATGCTATGATGAAAATGACATGGTGCAAGAATAACTTCAGTAAGAATACTGAATGTTTTTGAGTGTTCTGGAAAACTTCCTCGTCATTAATGAACCATATTTCGACAGGTAGGCGCTCCAGTCGATATCGGAACTCTCAACAAGATGAACCTCACAACCGCCCAGCATCTATCAAATTTTAAAGATATTACGAGTTACCAGTTGTTCAAAAACTTCAACATTTAATTGCGCATTACAGAAAATTCTACATTCCCGCGGAAAGTGAACAGACAAAGCTCAGTGACGAACACCTACTCATTATCAATATTCATGAAAGCGCGACGATTAGGCCAGTATAGCTCTACCTTTACATTAGACATTAGAGTTCGTGTTTTGGAAGCCTGGTTTTTACATTGGGAACAGCTGCCTACCGCTCAGCGGCGGAAATCAAAATCGAAAGACTCAGACACATACAAATTTTCATGAAAATACACTCCCTAAAGTTCCTTACATTCTCTGTTCATTTTATACTCGGGTCAATGGGATGAAAAAACTCCCATCAAGAACGCTACTTTGTAGCCATCAGTGCTCATCTCTACCTCACTGAACATCAACAAGCGAACACGGATTCCGGTTGGCGTTTAATTTTTGATTGATTGACATAACAGAAACTAATTAGTGGAAGAAAGGAGAGGATACGTGGAAAAGAGCGGTGGGGTATGTGGAAAAGGAGAGGCACGGAGAAAGGGTGCGCCAATAGCCACGTTTCGTACCGCGTTTACAAATAAAGCTACGTAGTCTCCTAGTAAACAAATACTTTCTTCACCAAACAGCAATTTACTTACGTACCACATTACGTGTACCTACCTAGATTAGGCAGTAGGGTTCCACACAAGGAGAACTCGAAAAAATATTCATTCAAAGTACCCATTGAACGAAAGCTCCTAATACCACCCCAGGTGCACACGACACGTCAGACGGGGACATACACTCCGTTAGCGAAGTCGCCCATGATTTTGACGGACGAGGTGAAAGTGACGGTGGGCAGCAGGGCGAAGGGCAGCTGGAGGGACATCACAGCGTTGAGCAAATCGTTCATGCCTGACAGCTGTTCGACGTCCTGGAACAATACAGAGGTTTTAATCCTGGGTAACAAATATAGAGAGAATGTGATTCATCGTCACGACGAACGCTACTGAAAATGGTAGGGCGGCACAGCAGCACTCATAAACTTAACAAAATGCTCATCTGACATTTAAAAATTTTACCTACCAATCATGGTGCACGATTTTTTCACTAGCAGCTCTGGACCACATAAGCAATAAACACCAGCTCGACAAGTGGTGAATAATGATAAAAAACGGACTGATACAAAGCAATTATAGATTCCTAGCATAAGAGTAATATTCCACTGTACTCCAGACGTAGTGGAGTCCCGATAGAAAACTAAGTTCAATCTTGAAACATACTGAGCAAGCGTCAAAATTACGCCAGTAATTGATTTAAGTAACAAGAGCTACTCTACACACACGTTGGCAAGCTGGACGACAATTTGACAACGGGAAAAATAAAAAATGGAAGTCTGAAAAACTTCACAAATGAAAACTGACGATCAGCAATTTTCCCTAATTAGTGCTGTTGTATGTGCACAATGCGTGTTTCCTTTGCAAACAAAGTGTCGTAAAACTGTAATCATTAAATGACTATAGCCCTCGCTGACAGTAACACATCAACAGCAAGTCCAAGGGAAAAAGAAACCTTAACCTTGTGCATATAATACGATAGAAGGCCATCAAAAATTGGAAAACATATCAAGTAATTGAAATTGCAAAAAATATTAAGTTAGATCACATACACCAATTCAATCCATCTGTTATTAATTAGTACAGAGTAAGAACCAACAATAGAGTCCCTCGAATAAACAGGCAAAGAGATAAAAGTAGCAGACTACGGTGCGTGTGTCAACGTCATCTGCCGCTAGAGAGCAGTACCAAAATGACGTCTGCCACTAGAGAGCAATACCAAAATGACATCTGCCGCTAGAGAGCAGTACCAAAATGACGTCTGCCACTAGAGAGCAGTACCAAAATGACATCTGGCACTAAACAGTAGTATCAAAATGACATCTGGCACTCAGGAGCAGTACCAAAATGACATCTGCCACTAGAGAGCAGTACCAAAATGACATCTGGCACTAGACAGTAGTACCAAAATGACATCTGACACTAGAGAACAGTACCAAAATGACATCTGGCACTAGACAGTAGTACCAAAATGACATCTGGCACTAGAGAGCAGTACCAAAATGACACCTGGCACAAGAGAGCAGTACCAAAATGACACCCGGCACAAGAGAATAGTAACATCTGGCACTAGAGAGCACTGCCAAGATGACATGCAGCACAGACCTGGTAGAAAGCAATGAAGAAGGTGGGCGTGATGGCGATGGTCCTCGTGAGCAGCACTCTCTGCCACCTTTTCCATCTCAAGTTTAAGAAGCCCTGCGTAATAAAAAACACTTTTTTCAAAATGTGTGACTAGTTAATTATGCGAGTAGTTTTATGAACGTTTTTATCTCTCTGAAATTTGGCAGAAAGTATGCATTTTCGTCCCTCTGTGTCTTTGCGAGGCGTTTTAGGTTTCTCTGGCATTTGATGACGATTTCAACGAATGCTTTGCTCAATCAAATGTCAATTAAAGATGATATTTCACGTTAAACGGAGCAAATTCTTCATTTACCAATCATTGCCAAGGCAAATATGCATTACATGATCGCCTTAAAATATTTTGAAAAGATCTGAACGCGTCACATAGCACAGCACCAGAACATAATTGCACAAATTTTAGAAGGGGAAATCTCTTAGCCACAACTACGTACAATTTTGAATTTGTCTAACTCACTCTCAGAGCATAACTTTAATTCTAGAAAAGATCTGAAATCAAATAAATATAAGTTTAACGATAAAAAATTTTTTGGGAAGATCAGAAGCCATCCGACACACAACAAAAAATTGAATTTATCATATAGAGCAATCACACCTACTTTATCATAGAAGGGTAATCACACCTAATTTACCTTATAGATCAATTATTCCTAATTTATCACACACAGTAATCAACCCTAATTTACTATACAGTGTAATCATACTTAATTTATCATACAAGGCAATTGAAAAACTTGTACCCTCTACAACGAATCCCGATAAAAATAAATTTACAAATTAGCTACAAGTGCTTTGAGAATAAGTACAGTCTTGCATGTTCAAATTATTGGTTTCATGAAAAACCCAAATTTTTCAACAAAAAATTATATTCACTTAATATTCGAGTAACATCCATGACAAATCATCTCATTGCGCCTCGATTAATGATAAAAAACTAACACACTCAACTAAATACAAATTCCGTTACAAGCAAACGTAAGCTCGATTCATGAAGTAAAAGTGACCTCCATGCAATCGGCCCCTAATGGTACGATCCCAACACACCGTTAAATCTAAGCCCTTTCAAATGCAAACGTGAGCTCCATTCACTAAACGTAAGAATGACCTCCATGGCAAACTGCCCGACGTAGGTGCCGGTCATGGTCGAGCTCTGGCCGGCAGCTAAGATGCCCACGCCCCAGATGTAGAGGCAGGCTGCACCAAATGCACAGCCCAGGAACACGCCTCCTTTGTAGATGTCAGCGTCCACTAATTCTGTGCTATTCTGCTCGTGAAAGCATGATTAAACCAATGAATGACCGACTTGGTAGGAAACATAAGAAGTGTATATACTGTGTCTCCGTGGAGAAAATGATAGCAACTTGCCTACAAATCAGGAGGACCCAGGCGTGGAGCCGCCCTTACGAAAGGTCAAGTAAATCTTAATTAAACAGACAGGCCGCACACCAGAGCGTTCTGGTACAGGTTCCACAACTGCTTTTAAGGTTCCAAGGTGTCCGTCACGATGTTAAATGAAGGAGCTTTTAAAATATTCACAAAGAAAATTTACTACACAGAAGCGTTCGAAAGGAATTCAGAGTGACGATGCAACGTTAATAATTGCTACCAAAAATCCATGCTCTACCAACGACTTCTATGGACATATGCTAAAAACCTACGCGTTTGTCATCAACATATTTAGACTCTCAATTCTATTTATGAAAACTTGGGATTGTCCTCAGTATAAGGATTGGGCTAGCACGACCTCTGCTCAAAATTCGAGAGAAAGATATAAAATGACCACTAAAATCATTCACATTCAGCTGTCACCCATAAGACACGCTTCAAATAGAAGCGACAAAAATTCAGAGACATAAAAACGAGTCGTTGTGGCTGGGAAGAATTCACACTAACATCCACCAGAATACAAACAAGAACTAGAAATAATGTATAAGTTTGAAATCAGAAAGCTTCCAAATTGACCAAATAACGTTTCTAGAGTAGGCAAAACTTACAGCAGGGAAAATGGCAGCGTCCTCACTGCCGGCCTCCACGCACATGTCGTGCTGCAGGATAGAGACGGGTGACAGTTATAGCTCAATCAGGCTTCCCAGCCAGCACAGAAGTAAAGACAGAACCATCGTGCTCTGAACAAGCGAGTACTTCACTGTCAAAGCTTTTAAATACAAGACAATTTGGAGACTGTTTTCGAAGGTATAATGTTGTCGAATGTAATATAATACAAAATATAATGCATAATTTTCATGAAGCCAAGTGTTAGTCATACACATAGCAGCGTAACTAACGGCACTGTTCTCTATACCTACTTGTGATGTTCAAGACATTATTTTCAGTCCTTCAAAATTCGGTATCGAAAAAATACATTGAAAAGAAAGTTTTCAAACTTGGTTAAAGATTTTCATCTAAGAGAAAACGCGCAATTTTTTCGGTATCGAAAAAATACATTGAAAAAAAGTTTTCAAACTTGGTTAAAGATTCTCATCTAAGAGAAAACGCGCAATTTATATCAGCATTACAAATTTACTCACACTGTCGTATCGATGTAGAAAAACATTAGTACTAAGAGGTTCATTCCAAATCACATTTGTTGCAAAATGCATACTAGTTAACTGAAAAGTTTCGGAATTTGAAGAACGTGATATTCACTGGAAACTGAAATTAAACAAACATGCCAAACTTAACCCATCAGTGTACAGTGTGTCCTGCACAACACAGTTTCGTAAAATACTTTCATCACAGTGTCATAATTACTTAGATAATTTTTGCTTTATCCTTCACATTCACAATAAACTGAGCAAAGAAAGATGAAGCTGCTACTACACTAATACATCAGTACATACTATATGATTTACGCCAGCAAGACACTATACGTTTTTCAAAGAAGGAAAATATTGAGTACACTCTTGTTCCACACAGTGGTGGGATTACAACTACCTCAACAGGTGGACCCTATCGTGCGACACATACCTTCTTATCATTACTTCGACCACTGATGATGTAGTAAATTTAGTTGATTACCTCTTTGTTGCTGCGACTAGTTAGTAGTCTTTGTGAGTTAAAGGCAAAATATTTCCGAACAGACTGGTGCCAAAATTACAAATGTTTTCTGGTTATTCAGGATTGAATAACTGAAATTGTTATTGAATGCTACGAACAAATTTCACCAGCCCACTCAGCACGCGAAAAAAAAGCATCGGCCTAAAATTTCTTCCTCTTGAGCCATTTACTTCAGAAAAATTGACTTGTTACATGTTCAAACTTGAATTACTTGTTTATATTATTACAATTTCACTCGTAAACTTTGGTTCACACTTTCCGCTGGTTTCCACATATCTGTACAAATTCAGGGTTGAGTAATACTCATAAACGATACCCGTACAGTGGAAGCATAACGAACCGATACTTTTAAACCTCTCCGCGTTTTTAACCTCAACAGAACACACACATGACTGATGCATATGATATGAAACACGCGTCACGCATTCTATGAGTGAAACAATGTAGAGCACATGAACAAAAAAACACTATGAAATATCCAGGCACAAAATGACGATTTCATTATTCTGAACGAAGCATTCGTGTCGTCTGCTACCTGAAATTATCACTCTCACGACAAAGGATTCACCTATAAGTGATGGCTGGATTTTCAATGATACCACATCATCACATGTGAGCAACCTACTCCTTCCCTTACGAGTCAGTTTGGCCCTTCCAGTTACGCCAGAAATTAGGTCTAGTAGCGAATGTGTTGAGGCTCTGACAAGTTTCTACCACGTGGCAAGGACTCACCACTTCCCCGTTGGTCTGGCCGTGCAACCCCATAGCAAACACAGACACCACGAAGATGTTGATCACTAAAGACACGAGCAAAGCAATGCTGGCCTCGATGAAATAGTATTTGTTGGCTTCTTTCACCTCTTCTTTCTTCGAACGATCAACGGCTCGGGACTGAAAAGTACGAATCATGTTAAAAGGAAATCATGCGGGAGGTATACACTAACGAATGGTATTGAGCAAGAATTTTTTTTTGACTTGTTTCCTAAAGAACTAATACTTTAAACATACAGGAAGCTCAATCGCAAGACTCAACGCGTTCACGATTCTAAAAACGATTTTATTTAGCTCAACTTTTGACACTATGTAAAAAAACGCTATATAAACATAAGTTTAGGGATCGTTAACTCACTTGTAGCAGTACCGCATTCATGGCAAAATAGTTCATTCAAATAATATGTATTTTTGTCATAAAAATACGCTGCGAGTAGCAGTGTTGCTAACCCAACATTAGCGCTTCTCTGCTGCAGCGCCACACAACACGGCAGGCACAACGGCTCAGAAACAGATTACACATTAACCCTATGAGGACCACCGTCATTTTTAACATTAGAGATGATACAGATTAGCCTTAAATTGAATTAACACTTTGACTGCGACTTGCGCCATATATGGTGCACGCGATCATCCAACCTAACCTAACGTAATGAAAGTACTAACGTATATGAATACGAATTTTCAAGTTTTCATAAAATTTGTGGTCAATACTCGAATAAACTAGATGGGATTAGGGAAAAATGAATAGGATAACCAAATTGGTGACCGTAAAATCCTTCAATTTTAAACTTACAGCGGAAATTCTTGTCGACATGAAATATTTCCTGCGTGGAGAATCGCAGTCAAAGTGTTAAAGTACTCATAGGTCGATTTCAAAACAGCCTGATCTATAAGAGAAAAAGAACCAACGCAGTAGGCAATATCTTTAATCAAAATTGTATACATTTCATGAATTGAAAGCTTTGATCACGAACGCTGGAAAACGCAGAGAACAATTTTTAACAACTTTGCCAGTATGATTTAAAAGGAAAGCCACATAGACGCATTCTATGGATGAACCTAAAAACTTAATTCCAATGGTTCTCCTTCCACAGTGCACACAAGCACGTATCTGTAACACAAACGCACACCCGCAGTTACGCTGGGATGTCGGTAGTTATTCTGGGAATTTCTACTATTTCGTTCCAACTGGGGTGAACATGCACTTTAGCGCATAAAATACGAACGCCTCTCAGCGCCATGTTCCATTCATCATCAGAATAAGCTGGTCCATATTGAGCCAACGGGATGGCATCGTAGGTTTTAACACTCGAGGCCGCAGCTCTCCTTAGAGCAAGAATTCACACATTCTCCTCGGCGTTATGTCACAAAATGCACTAGCACTAACGAGCGGAATTATGCAAGCAAAACTCACACCGCGACATACGAGCATTTGCCACACGCTCATCACTCCAGGTGGGCGAAATAAGACCTGACGTCATTACCTTGACGAGGGAGCCGTGAAAGGAGAGGTCATGAGGCATGATGATCGCCATTACCTTGACAAGGGCGCTGTGCAGGTAGAGGTTATGGGGCATGATCACGGCCCCTATAATGCCGACGGCTTGCAGCACGGCACCAGCCTCACAGTCGCGACAGCCTGGCACGAAGAGGCCCCTGACCACTTTGCCCTGCACACAAGACACTACATCTTACTGACTGTCCACTTAAGTTGCACCGACTCTTGAACCAAATACTACATTTAAATTTTCAATGTTCTTCGTTCATCACTTTCTTTCATCTACGTGTCCTTGGTTAACTTCGTTTTCTCTTTCTTTCATTTTGTGTTGTGCCTCCTGCTCACTTAGTTTATCTCTTTCGAACATTCATGTACGTCTTACACTCATACAGTAAAATTCTGCCCTAATACCTATAGCCTAGAATGCAAGGATTGAACTTTAGATTTGCTAGGGTGGAAGACAGTTTGAGATACCTAGCAAAACTGAATTTATTATATTGAATTAGCCCAATTGCTTTGGAAGGTTTTTTGTTGTAAGAAAAGCAAACAAATTTAATACCGTAGTACTAAGAACTTCTTCAATTTTCTGCTATTCACATTTTTAAAACACTACGCAACTTGTACTAGTAGAACACAATGAAAAATATGTAGTACTATTTTCATACACTATTTCCTGCAAATCGTGTAAAATATTTCGTGACAGCCTCATTACTATCTTTCAACATAGTTATTTTATGGCAACTAACTTTAATTACTCATCGTTTTTGACGTTACTGAGCACTGGCGTTCTCATCCAATGCTTCCAATACTGAGGCGAACGTACGCACGATGCCAAAAGATGAGTACAGTCTCACACGTATACAATCTAAGAAGGTATTATAAGAATACAGAAATATGGGCAACACAATTAATAAATTTATAGAAAAAGCATGCGGTGCTTAAGATTGTAAGTGACTAGTCCACAATTAATATAATACAAGAATTGAATCTTTGAAATTTAAAATGAAACAGGAAAACGAGAAAAACATTATAGGGATTAACTTCCAGCAAATTCCTAATAGCAAGAAAGTACTCGACAATAAAGAAAAGTACTTTAAGCAGCCAACCATTTGATTTCAGCTACAAATGAATGTCTCCCTGAATAGTAAAGTAAATTTAATAACCGGGGACATTAGCAAAGGAAGAAAATGAAGTACAGAACGCACTTGATCAGGCTTGACGACTCCGTACTCGTATCCAAAAGTGATAGCCATGACAGAGATGAGAAGACAGAAGAAAAGCTCGAGCTTCCTGAGCCCGTACCGGTCCAGCAGGAGGAAGGTGAAGGTGTCCGCTATGGTGATCAGGACGCCGCCCCACAGCGGTATCCTGGAATGTAAGACGTGTTATTGCACCCATTGGCAGGGATACTAGGTGTTACACAGGGAAACCTGTATACTAGGTGTTACACAGGGAAACCTGTATACTAGGTGTGACACGGGGAAACCTGTATACTAGGTGTGACACGGGGAAACCTGTATACTAGGTGTGACACGGGGAAACCTGTATACTAGATGTTACACATGGAAACCTGTATACTAGATGCTTCACATGGAAACCTGTATACTAGATGCTACACATGGAAACCTGTATACTAGATGTTACATGTGGAAACCGGTAGACCTCGGTTCAGGGTACAATTAGTGTTGATTTCAGCCCTCTTCGCAGTTTTTTGGGAAATATTGGTGGTTCTGATATCTACCCCTACAGTTCAGATGTCTGAAACACCAGTAATAATTCTCTAGAGAAGACCCTGCAAAAAGGACTGAAATCAACGAGATCCGAGGTAAAAAAGGACTCCCTTACATCTTAGATTATTAGTTCATAGCAGTACGCAGGAATAAATGTAGTTACTTTTCGCATCATGAATTCAAAGCGGTATGTCAAAATATATGAAGCTATTTCTCACATCATGCGTTCACAGCAGTATGCTAGAACATATGTAACCTACATCTCACAGTAAGAGTTTATCACATCAAACTTTGCACCACACTGCGCACAACGGAATGTTCGTGGCCAGCGTATAAAAACTGTCATCCGGTTTTAATGTTATTTGCAATCCTTCTTATCACTGTACAGAAAAGTAGTAGTTGAAGCAGAATTTTTCACAATATGAGAAGATTTTTACCTTCTTCAATGAGGACACCTTTTAACTTTTGTAAAAAGTAGTCATAAGCGCCTCACGATTTGTTTGCTCATCCTGCCATGACCTCTCTCGGTAAAAACCGCCCATTCCTGAGAGTGCCCAATACTAATAACATATGTCCTTAGCGAATGAAGTTGCCATAAAATCGTGCGTTTTCAGCAGATAACATGAAAGGGCTTCAAAACTCAAAAGAAAGAGAAAATTAGAGCCTCACGCTTTGTTTGAGAGGAGGTAGAGCGCGATGGAAGTGCCGATGACCTCCTGCATGTCGGAACCGATGATGGCGATCTCGACCATGATCCAGACCAGCAGCCTTGGCACTTTGGGGTACTGGCGGTAACATACCTGCACGAAATTTTCCTCAATTGTCATCTCTGGCAACTTTGTACGCTGATAGTTAGTTCCTGATACTTTTATCCCTCACGAAAATTAGTTCGAGACCATTATGCGCACGGTACGGTATTGGACCTTCAATGAATTGCTGGAACGAAGGGCATAGCTTAGACCATGTTTCCTAAGGATAAGTAGTAGGAGTAGTGGTGGTGGTAATGATAGCAGCGCTTCAGTAACTCAGACTATCTCGAACCGAAAGAGTAGGGACCATTTAGTATGGACTTAGGAGAATGGGGAATCTATGCACAAGTTGTGTTCCCACACAAGACCCCTTGCGCATAGACACAGCAAGTTAGGAAGAAAGAGGAAGACAAATAAATAGCGAAGATGGAATGAAAATGGAGAGGAGCAAAATGTGCACGAAAGATAGAAGTCCCGAAGGCCTATCTAAAGCTGAGGTAGCCTAGCAGTGCTCCCCTGGGGGCGCTGGTCCCCATTGCATAGGATAGACAAACCTAACTAACCTACCTCTATTGCCTATGGCCTGGCCTATCCTATGCCAACTGAGGGGGTTCCTAAGGATAAAAGAACAATGAAATACATGACAGTAATAAACGTGTTTTACATCATTAGCGAAAATAAACTACTTTCGAATACATTAAAATAAACATTTAGGCTAGTCTTAAAATTCCAATTGAAGTTCAATCAATGAATGAATGAATGAACGTTAATGAACAGGCCCCTAAAGCAATGAAACTTGTACAGGAAATACGAGCTCACTCGAAAAATTCAAAAACCTACTGAAAAATATTGCTAAAATATCTACAATTAAATAGAGTTAACAAACATTTGAATACGCACAAAAGAGGCCGTTATGGCAGCTCGCGCGGATGAGTTACTGTGTTATCTTCACCTTCAAGATATATCACACCTTATATCGTTGTGAGAAAGATATTTACACTACGAGAGTGAACTATTTACACAAGTTGTGTGCATTACTACATCGATACGAGTAATTTCCTATAAGCTCCACATTTAGATCTCAACATATTCTTTGGAAGTCTCAGCAATACTCCATATTACGGTAATAATGATTACAGTCGTCCCTCAAATAAAGCACTAGATCGGTTCTAGCAAAACAACTGCTCCATCTTTTCACATGCCTCTTATAACACGCTCTTCTTAGGACACAAATATTTACCATGGTGCTTCATGCATGCTCTAGTAGACACTGTTCTATGCAGGGGACACAGCGTTTCTTTGCTGATAACAGTAGAGCAATTCGTGCAGGGGATGCTGTATCTTCCATGACAAGAGACGGAAATTGAAAGCTGCACACCACCAGCCTACGTACAACAGCAGCCCATGCTCTCACCTCCGCAAGGTGCAGTCCCGTGACGGTGCCGAGTCTGCAAGACAGCCGCTGCATCAACAGGCCAAGCACGGTCGCCCACATCAACACCCACAGCAGCTGCATAACAAATTGTTTAAAATGCTGAAACTCGTGTGCAGAAAAGCGTGTCTATTATATCAAGTATTACAGATTATCTGAACTGAAAACACAGTACATGAAAATAATGGTTAGGTGTATTTTCCCCTACATTGACCCTGACACTAGGCTAGCAAAATATGATTTGCATGTGCATATTTCATAGCTTACAAGAATAATCGATGATAGACAAAAAATAGTTTTTTAAAAGAAAGCAATTGATTACTGTAAACATCTAAATAAAACGTACAGCACACTTCAACAAATTGAATATTTTTCATACAAAATGCCTGTAAGTTTGATGCTAGAAAACTATCAGTAGAAAGCTTACCTGACAAACTCTAGTCACAAGCCTAGCATTACAATAATTTTGGCTATCTAAACACCGCACTACAGCCCCGTCTTATAGCTTGTATCACTAAAGAAGCTCAATTGAGTTACTTAACCTACTCGAGAAAAATGCTGGAGTTGCATTTCACAGCTAAAATTATTTTTGCTCTCCTCTAGACTTTTTCGGTTATTTGAAATAAAATTAGGACCATCCAAGACAAAATATAAGCCTACAAACATGCATCACGTTACAGCACTCACGCTGTATCCCGCAACAGTGCCGCTCTGCAAGTCGCTCTCTATGTTGCCAGGGTCCAGGTATGCGATGCTCATGAGGAAACCTGGTCCAGTGAAAGCCCACAACTTCCGAAAACTGAAAATGCTCTGCAAAAAATGTAGGCTGTTATGAGAAAATTGTAAACAGAGTGAAATAGTTAGGCAAGGTCATGGTAAGCATTATATTAGGTCATCTCACAGGGAATGTCACATTTGTAAATGAAAGAAATTAATTGTTGTAAAATTTATTTCAATCAAAATATGATTCTTTTTCCTCTATGACTTTTGCCCAACATTTTTCTGAAGGACATTTTCTATTTAAAGAACTTGTCATCTTTACACAAATAAACTTTTGCTTCAACTATACTTACCTGACTTAAGTATGTTGTTTTGCAAATAAAAAGTTTGAAATACTTCAATAAATGTTAATCAGTGAGAGACATCAAGAGAATAGGGAGAATGTGGCAAAATTTATAATTTAGACTTGAGAGCTTGTCAATCTCCAGAGGTGTAGGATGTCATGCATTATCATGAAGCAAAATTAGTTCATTAGTTCATCTCTATTCACCAGTCTTGGATGCTTCTTCTTCAATTTTTCATACATGCAATCAATGTTATGACAATAAGATGTTGCTGTTACAGTATTACCATGTTGCAAAAATTAAACATGAATGACTCCCTTTACAAACCATCAAGCAGTAACTATCAACTTTTTTGGGTGCAATGGTGGTTTTGGATTGTGTTAAGGCAATGCTTCTGTATCTAACCACTGCCCAATTCTTTTGCTGTTATCGAAGTGTATCTATTCCTTATCACATGTAATGATTCTATTAAAAAATGGATCTCTTTCAACCCATGTAGTTGATAAAGAAAACTACTCTAAGTATAACATTCTATGTGAGACAACCTACTAGTGAGAAGTGGGTCCTAGCTTTCCATGGACAGAAATTCTTAAAAGAAGTTTCTTTGGTAAAAAAATCAAATGCTAAAATTTAGCTATAATGACAACGTTAATACCTATACTCCAATTTTCAGCTAAGAAAAAGTAGGCGGCTTCTACCATACTTCTACAAAAAATTTCTATCGCCCCAAAAAATGCAGTAACAATAGATTTTTAAGTGGATATTAGGACTCACATTGCCTGTCTCAGGAATGGGAATTTTCTCTTCATCAAAATAGGTGGTGAATTCTTCTTCCTGAGGCTGAAACGTTTCTAGGTCAGGAGCTGCAGGATCCTGAGCAGGTGAGGAGGTGGCCGGCCATAGTCTGCCAAGCGGAGACGTGGGCGTGGCACCGGTGGACTGACCTGCTCCGAGTCCCCCAACCACATCATCACAGTCAGGAGGGCGGTAGCTCAAACTTCGAGCTCGAGTTGAAGGTGTTGTACTCTGAAATTGTTCAAAGTTTTCACACTTGGGTCTGTTTGAGTGCTAAATGGGACCAATGCTAGCTTAAAGTTGAAGTAGTATCTTCCGGGCATATTTTTAAATGCAAAATCCACATTAGATATAATGATGGTTTACAAGTGAAATGATTTACAACACTCAATTTAGGTAGCAAAATTTAGTTTACATGACTTTGCTAAATAGTACAAGAAGCTAAACTTGTAATCAGGTTTATGAAGCAGGGACATGAGAATAAATTTTGTGTGTGTACAGGTTACTTTATCACATGAAATATTGAGTAGTGTATCTCAAAATGGCAAAATTCCTTATCTATGATGGCAACAAAAATGTGTACCTATTTATTTAACTGTCATGGCATCATAAGCTTGCAAGCTAATAAAGAATAGACACTCAAAATATTGTACATATTGTACATATGCCCTTTTAAAAATAGACTGTTTCTAGAAACTATTCATTTACATGTAAATTATGGCCCATAATTCTTCCATTTTAATTAGGTAGGTGTACTTTCACAGTGCAAAAACTGGTACATTGATGCACCCAAATGGGTAAGTAAACCCTTCAAATTCCAATTTTAAGGAAGTTATAATTTTACATAAATCCATATAAATATTTACTTGATAAAAAGGAGAATTAAATAATATACAACTCTGAAGCAAGTTAATAATAGCCAATTTGAACAAGACATTAGGAAGAAGTAGATACTGCTTCATTGCTACACAGACTGGTAATCTTGTCCTGAGTTAGTACCTATCCATAGCTACTGGTGTGTTCAGTTCATATTGGGTGCCCGTACTGATCATAAACTGATATATAATATATATATTTTGCCTAGAAGTTGAATATTGAGCACCATTGCTTCCAGCTAAAGTGAAATGATCCAATTCAACTAATATCAACTCAAATTTTGCCACATGACCTTAACTTTGCTTTGCTGTATGCATTAAAATATTAGAATAACAGCTTCTGTAACTAATTAATATTAATCAGAACAATAACTTGAAGCATGATGGGTAATGGTGACATAAAATGAAGTAAATCTATTATAAATTGTACACTTCATGAGAATCAACAAAAATATTGTCATGATGATTACAACTCAAAAAAATATTGTCATGATGATTACAACTCAAAACAATATTGTAATCACAATGATTACAACAATATAAATAAAGAAAAGCATACTGAACTGTATAAAAAAACCAAAGCATGCAGTCTAAGCTGCTTTAGAAATTCGAAGGCAAAGACAACTGCACATAGTGAAGGGATTTTTTATCATAATTGAGGCTTAATAAGCACCGGGACTAAATGCTCCACAGAAATTAAAAACAGTATGTCAAAACTAAAAGTTTAGGAGACCAGTTCCATTCTCAGGGAGTCAATTCTGAAAAATTAAAAAATATCAAAAGATGAAAAAATTATACCCATAAAAATTTCATGTAAAAACTTGCAATGGAAATGAGCTATTCATATTATTCAAAACAGGTTTATNAGGTCTCCCATTACAAAATCTGACTACACAATACTGGGCAATCCTAACATAAAATGGAAAAGTTGTCATACTGACAGCCTGATGTAGACTGTTCACAACTAAACTTTTACACAACAGATGCCCGCATTTGCTCTGGGAATCACATCTTTGTGGCAAAACAATGAACCAATTTTATGAGGGTTAACAAAAATGAGAGAGTACATCTTATCATATTATTCAACTCTTTAAAAGTGAAATCTCAAAGGAAGGCATACAAATTTACCAAGCACAAAATTACAAACGATAAGGTAGGTATATGAAATATAAGAAATTAAGACACCACTCACCATGTCATCACCTGGTACAACTTCTTTAACAGAATTATCTTGGTCACTCATTTTGTAATGATTACTAGTCTGCTCGTCTCAGCAGATGTATGAAAACGGATCACAAATAAATTATACTAGTTCATCAAAAGTGAGCAATAGAGATAAATATTAATGTAAATTACAAAGACAAGACTCAACACCACAAATAACAAATCTCTACTTCACCTGGGTAAGAAGAAAAAGTTAAACCACAGTTAGGTGAATGCCTCATACATGATTTGATCACTGCCATGACAAAGTAGCTAGTCATAAATGGAATATGCTCTAAAAAATAAACTTAAAAAAGCATGTCACATTGTTTCATGCATAATTCAAAAGACAATGAAAACATCATCTTTTAGAAAATAAGGGTTACTTTTTAAATTACTTGAAAATAATCACAACCATACTCCTAGTGAATATGCAAGAGAACTGCCTTCAAGGTGAGGCCCAAGTTAGAATGCGAGAGATTTTATCTTTCAAAGCTTCATAAAACTATTAGTAAGAATTGTAACAGGAAAGTCTAACACTAACTATTGGCTACTAAGTTTATAACAAAACTACTTCTGGTTTCAACCCATTCATGATAATTTCACTCTTACCTTCACAGGTTTACAATAGAGCCTTGATGTGGTTTTTATGAGCCCTGATGAATTCTCTAACAGAGCCTTGATGGATTACAAAAAAAAACTTATTGGGAAATACCTAATAAAGCCTTTATAGATTATAACAAAGCCTTAATAAAAAAATTATATGAGCCTTGATGAGTTTCAACAAAATGTAGATGGGTCCTCAGAAAGCCCCAAAAGGTTCTAACATTAACCAAGTCTCAAAATGTTCTTACAGAGCTTCAAAATGTTCTTACACTAACCTAGTCTCAAATGTTCTAACAGAGCTTCAAATGTTCTTACAGAGCTTCAGAATGTTCTACCTCAAAAGATTTCTAGAAGAGCTTCAAAAACATTCTAACAAGAGAGCCCTTGATGGGTTCTAACACAATTGTAAACATCAGTTTATTATATAAATGAACTCTTGTAAGGTTTAATTGGGATCTACCTAAATTTTATAGGCTATATCTGAGCTTTGTTTAATAGGCTCTACTTGAGTTTTAATGAGTTTCACCTAAGCTTTAAAGAATTTCACCTGAACTTTAAAGAGTTTTACCTGAATTTGAAGGATTTTATCTGAATTTTAAAAAGTTTTGCTTGAGCCCTGAAGGGTTTTACCAGAGCTTCAAAAAGCTTTATTTGAGCTTTGCTGGATAGATTCTCTCTAAGCTTGAAGAGTTTACCTCAGTTTGAAGGGATTTACCTGAACAGTAAGTACACGTTTCTAAATATGATTTCCATAATGGAAACTGGAAGCATCATTTGGGTAGACGTTTGAGGCATAGGGAAATAAAGTCCAATAACACGGGGAAATCCTGTTCACAAAACACTGGAAATCCAAATGTGAACCGTTGAACTATGACCCAATAACTTTATTTAAAGGTGAGATATGTTTTAGAAAGAGTATTGCCTAAATTTCTATGAATAGGTTTCAGCTAAAAATTGAATTAGTTAGAATAAAGTTGAAAAATTAAAATGAAAGACAATAAGAATAATGTTGACTATCTGTGATCTACAAAATCCACTGTACAAAGTTCAAAAATAGGTTAATAGTTTGATTATTAGAGCTCTCTATCTACATGAAATATAATTCATAGAAAGCATAGAGAGTAGAGGTAAGAGACCATTTGGTATGGACTACAGACAAAGAAAATCTATGCATAAGATATGTTCCCACACAGGATCCTCTGTATTTAGAAAAAAACAAATTAAGAATGAAGAGCAAAAAGACAAAGAAGAAGGAGTAAAGGTGTTAAAAATTGAGAGAAGCAAAGTGGACACAAAAATAGAAAACCCAAAGGCTTATGTACTGTATTTATTGCTAAGGTGGTTAACCTAAAAGTGCCTCCTGGCATTGCCTGTCTCCATAGCATTGCAAAAAGTTCAGTAGTAGTAAAAAATTATTTCTAGCTTTTTGGTGGCTTAGACAAGGTATGTCACACTCTACATCTCACAATTTCCAAGTCATATATGCAAAATATTTCCAGAAATTAGAACTCAGTTGACCTTTCCCATCATCAGAATAGATCATTTTGTTCATAAGGATTGACATAAAATAAAGTACTTTAGACAGATCAGCAGCAGTAATTGTAGTAGTAACAAACTAAGTAATAGTAGTAACTGGTGCACCAGGATTTGCTACTCTCTACCAAAACACACAAATTTCGCACCAAAAATAAAGAGCTGCAGAAGTTTTAAAGTTTCCATCCAATGGATGAATGTAATAGAAAATCACAAATTTATAATTTTTTTCATTTCTTCTTGATTTTTGGTTTCTTGCGTGCCTAGTAACTTCAGGTTTGCTGCAAGCTCAGGCACCTCACAAAAAACAAGCCAGCGAGTGTCAATTTAGGAACTCTGAAAAAAGATTTACAGTGTAAACAAGCACTGAGGCATCAGTTGCTCACCCATTGAGAGCTTTATGCTATACCCAGGCAAAAATTCTGTCAGTCAGCTAAGTGGTGCTCTTGGCTGAATTCTGTCCATGTCAGTAAAACACCAACCCTAGGGCATAGCATATGCTAGTAAGCTTGATTCATCACAACTTATTGAGAAATGAGAGAACATCATGTGAGAAATGTCATTGACAATTTGTAATTAAAGGTATTATGAACTAGATAAGAGAAATTTCACAAAGATTTCCCATCATATAATAATTCCCTAGCATCCACATCTCAAAGATGCAGGCAACAATTTCCTTGGTGCAATTTCTTCTGGCAGCTGAGAAGTTGGGGTATTTAGCAATAATATGTTGTAGTGTGAGTGAACAAGAGCCATTACAGTAAGGCTGGAGATGACATCCCATCTGATAGCAATGGATGAGATGGCAATGACCAACATGCAGCCAACTCAGGGCAACCTTTTCTAGCTGGTTACAACACCCAGCAGAGGCCCACTCCTAAATACTGGG
>VOMN01061461.1:0-12107 GCA_014899125.1 Orchestia grillus
GAACCGTCACTGTGACATTTACAACAATTTAAAGACCAAAAATTACATGTACAATAAGCAGTTGCATTCAGTTTTGCGAGGGAAACTATCGGCAGCCTTATGTATATCAGCAATAAGGTTGCATTTTGTCGCTTACAAAGAAGTGGCAGCAACCTCGTGAACCGGGACAACCGCGTCCTTGTACTGGCTAAAAGAGTTTCCACAAGTCGACATGGAATACGGCCAGAGCGCAGGTTTCCTTCCTTGCAAACCGGTTGAACGAGGCCAGGTTTGTTAACTGCTAACCAGCCAAATTATTATGGCAATGAGGCTGCATTTAGGCTTCGACGAGAAACTTAACAACAGCAACAGTAGCAACTTCATGAAAGTGAATTTTAAACTCGATAAAGGATTATTGAATGATCCAAAGCTTGGCGGCCTGTGAGAAGCGTCGTCCATACCGGAAGCAAACACTCAGTGGGTAATTTAGGCTGTAATTATTCTTTATGTACAGGAAAATCCATCTACAAATCTACAAAACCCAAAAATCCACGGAAATTACAACTGACCGTTGGTCTGAAAGTCTACCACCCCTCCTCCCCTTCAAACCCCCGCCCGCCCGTTAGGCACAGAAGTGAGACCGTCTGGGCTGAGTAAAAGAGAGCCCCATGTCATCACGGTCATCATTTCATTAACACCTTGCCTCCGAAGTGGGTCATATATGGTACACGCGATCATCTAACCTAATGTAACCAAAGCACTGTCATGTATAAATACAAATTTACGAGTTTTCGTCAAATTTGTGTTCATCAATCGAATAAGATAGTTCTGATTAGACAGAAAATGAATAGAGTAACCAAATTTGTGAAACCAATATCCTTCAATTTTAAATTCACAGATATTGGTCGGCATGTAATTTAACGGCTGGCATGTGGAGAATCGCAGTCAGTGTTTAACTCCACCAAGCAACCAACGAAAATGGATGGGCAGTTAACAGATAAACTTCAGCTGCACATGCGCACAACTCAGGCTGCACAGAACGCTCCAGCTGCAGCGCTCTGCACACATAAATAACCTTCAGGAGTACACGATTTGCACTACCTAAGTGGGGGCACACACTGCACAACGCCTGAACGGTGCTGCCGATTAACAGGGATGCTGGACAAACTAATATAACACAGTAGTTGTTTCAACAATTTACCCTCAAAGAGGGATCCCAGGCATCCCTTATTCTACCAAATGGGCGATACTCAGCAAACACATCTCGTCAACCCATTAGGCGCCGGAATTCTGCCAGAGGAATTACGCAAGATTTTCTACATAATCCAAACATTTTTAATGGGTTAACATTTATATAACGACTAAATGGTAGTTTAAAGCAAAGAAAAAGTGAACAATTTTCTCGGTATGAAAATACAATTTTTATACACGTCAATGCAAGGGACGCTGACGAGTAATAAATAGGTTGCAAATTAAAATGACCCCTACAGCCTACAGCCAGAACGTCTCTTATTAAAATTCCAACGCCCGCATTTCTCAGCTTCTTTCACCGTACGATGGACCGTAGCTTAGATACCGCGAGAGGTACAGTAATGCTGAAACGTAGAAATTAAACGTTTCAGCTGGACTTCTCACTTCCAGCTACTACCTCTGCTTCTACTACTGGAGCTTTTAATTTCTACTCTTGAACCCTGGACGTCCCCTGTTTTCCTCTATAAGTAATGTAAGAGGAAAACACACGCAAGAAAGGGCAAGCTTGGCTGTAATGTCAAACGCCCAAGTGATTAAGTTTAGAACCATTTTCTTCAACCCTTGCCTCCCGACTAAAATGAAGCATTACTTACTAGCTCGGTCCGTGGTGATACCACGGCTTTTCAAGCTCGCAAAAACACCTTTGAAATTTCACCAACTGTGCAATAACGTTACATTGAAACCATTATTTTAAGATGGAAATACGAAGCTTCTGTTTTATAGAAAAAATTGTTCTTAATGCACTTTACAGTCAGATAATATATGTAAAACACCATGACATAACAACACGCTGTAACAGCTGTGGTAATAACCAGGAATTTAGTAACTCCAGCAATGCTGTCGATTTCTCGCATTTGCAGGACAAATATTTCGTCATTCCCGCCGTGTCATCACTTTTTTCATTGCCTCGATTTCTAATACTTGTAAGATTTGTATTTTTTCTTATTCACCCACGTGGCTTCTTCTTCATCTACCTGTGACTTTATCGTCTATGAGAATCTTCTCTCTCTCTCTCTCTCTCTCTCTCTCTCTCTCTCTCTTCAGTTGTCATGTCTCGTCTTCTATGTCACATTCTTCCTGTCTCGGTTTAGAATGTTCTGTCATTCTTCAGGCCTCGCACAATCTCGTCCGCGTCTTTGTCTCGATTCACTGCTGCTGTGTTTCTTCAGTCAATTTCACCCACATGGCTTCAGCGATTCTAGTAACTAATTTGCAGCGGTCTATTCAGAAATTTTTCATTCTGAAAACTTTCACTTGCTAAGGAAAGTTTCCCTGACCCTAGAGACACAGCCGTATTCTGGATACGTGTATAAACTCAAAATTTATCGTCGCTTCCACGTCCTGCATATTTTTTCCTATTCAATTATTGAGAAGCGTGACAGACGGACAGACGGAGGAAGGAAAAAAGGCCCAAGGATATTACTTCACTGCACAGCGTACTCTATACGCTGTGTAGATAGCGTATAGAGTACGCCATGCTTCACTGTCAACAAATAATTATCAGGGAGGCATACTTTCCCACTGAAGATCGTGATACATTCTCTTCGGACGGAACTTGACGCACGGAAGCTACAGAGATTTCGCTGAACAACGTCCTATCTTTCCTTACAATGCTGCAGTTACGGAACAGCACCTCACGGACTGGATATAAAAACTCATTCGCGCAGGACGCACCCTACATGAAACCAAATGTTTTGAGCAGCACTAGATGTAACTAAATGAGTAAAATTGACTCTTTACCGATAAAAGACACTTTAACAACAAGGTTGCATTCAGCTTTGCACGAAAACATAGCAGCAGCCTTATGAAAGGGAATTTCTAGACTCACGTAGACGGTAAAGGGTTAATAAATATTTGAAACGGTCAAAAGCAATCTAAATTATATGTGCACACCACGGACATCCTCCATGTCTAACAGCAGAGTGAGGAACCCCCGCTACGCTGAGATCAGTCAAGGCCGCGCTGCAAGTAGGACGACAATCTGACGCAGCGAGCGAATAGGAAACCAGGTACAATGTATAGGAAGGCAACCACGCACCGAAACACACAAGTTAGACGCAACAATGAGGACAATAAATAGAATTATAAGGAATTGAAATTACCATGTAGGAAATCAGAGGCAACCATACGAAAATCAGAAGCGACAATAAAATAAGAACAGATGAAACAATAAGAACGAATGCTTGGAACACCTCAAATCCTGTCACGTATCCAAGCTACAACCCCTGGTTACTACGCGAGCTCGACCTTAAAATAGCCTGGAAAATTACACGCGACTATACGTATACCTCGTATCTGTGATACGAGATCCTAAACAGAGTACAGTGTTTCCAGAAGCTTCAGCGTGGAGAACAAGCAAAATCTGACTTGAAAATTTGACTTGAAGAGCGTCTTTCCCTCTCACGACGCGAGCGAAGCCAACGCAAGTTTCACGAAATATTCTTGATGCAAACGTGGTTCTACGAAAAGCAAACCCCGTAGTATTGTGGACGCCACCTTAAAACCCGACATAACTTAACTTTGATGCGATACATCCAAAATATACCGTACTATTATTAACACAATTATCCCTAGTTACGTACGTGCAACTACAACTACATGCATACGGCATGCGTGTGTTCACGGACACATACATTCACTCCAAATACAGTTTAGATTTGCAAAACCAACACTATTACCGTTTTAACGCAACATGCCGCTACAGTTACACGCGCCAAGTAAGCCTTTAGCGTGCATCTTTTTATCGACTGTAAAAAGGCGCAGTTCCCGCTGGACACACTTCGCAGGGGTACAATTCCAACACCTATCACAGCACGGCGCCAAGGTCGGAGGGAAGGGCACCAGAGCGTGGAATGTTATGCGAGGTGCACGACACACACAACGCACACAGACAAACAAGACACACACACAATACAAGGAGATGGACATCACCCACCACAAACACAGACACACATCACACACAACACACGCATGTGAACACCACACGCACAACGTACACATAACACACCTCTACCGCACGAACAAGGAAATGTGACCTCGAGCTATACATTTCCGCCTGTGGCAGGTTCCTCCGGTGGAAGTAGCGCCAACCCTTTGAGAACTACAGCGACACCTCAGTCCCGCGGCTCAGAGTTTTCCCTGCGCTACATGCAACACCGTCGACATTCTTCAGGCTGGGGGGCCACCGAGGAACATCAGCCCAGCAATACATCCACGCTTTATAACGGTCGTCGGCACAAACGACAGGGTTTGATCAAATGTGAACAGCTAATCATGACATCATGTGATCCAGCTAATCCTGTGATCAGGACCCGGGGGTATCACAGTGGGGTCCAACCACGTCTAAATGAACAGTTAATAAGTATGATTCATAGTAACACGCTTGTCCCCTGCGAAGTCCGGTAGATAAATCCAAGCAAACGGCTGCTTTATCTCCCGATATGCTTCTCATAGCACGCTCCATTTGCTTCTCACGAGACAAGTATTTACCATGCTCTTCATTGGGCAGTCTTGTTCACACCGCTTTCCGCGAGGCGCGACTGTAGAGCAGTTGTTTGTTGCTAGAACCAATTTACCGCTGTACTTCCTTTTTAGTGTGAGAAGATCCTTTATTAATTACAACACGTTTTGCCGTTGGGTTTTCAATGCCTTACAACTATTGGCGTGGTGAACGATGTGAGGAATGTGTGGTTTAAGCTTCCTTTTCCAAGGGAAGTACTCCCTGGTTACGTGAAATGCCTTGCCTGAGCCGGGATTAGAACCCCGAACGTCCCGGCTGCGAGGTCATCACGCTGGCCAGTACACCATGGAGCCCACATGAGAATAATTTAGTTTCCTTTTTTCAGTACAGACAACTGGAGAACTCTCAAGGAAAAGTATTTAATGTAAAATTGAGATGCTCGCAGTTTCATCTTAATTTTTTTAACATACCAAATTTACATTAGTAAACTAGGCCAGACATGTACTCAATTGAGATATAATTAATAACCAACAATTATTATCATGTAATTATGAACCATATTAACAATATTAATTAACATTTATTACTAGTCAATTATCAACTACAATGAACAATAATAGTTACTAATTATTATTATTCAATCAATAACTACAGGGTGTTAGGAAACAAGCACAAAATTTCACACCTACCCGAAAGTTACAAACTAAACACTTTTGCCTCTAGAAAAATTTACGAAAAAACTTGGTTCTAGAGATATTTGCTGTTCAATATTCGAAGGGAGGAAATTTGAAAACAAAATTGTCCACAAATAATTCATTTGTACATTGGCGTTTCAGAAATTGTTCAAAGTTTCCACCACCCAAATTGATGTTACCACGTAGCCTTGGGTATAAATTTGCAAACATTGTATAACCAGGTATGTAGCGGTTAGGAAAACGCTCTTGGTATAGCCCGGCAGCCTGCCTGGCGTTACCATTAGCAGCACCACAAGCGAGGCGCACGTCTGCCACTTCAGCGTTGCTTGAGCGGTTCCTGTTGCCATCGCCGGGTCACAATCGCGTCAACAGCAACAAATGGGTGAGCAAGGCGTTACCTTGCTGCCTCGTCTGGAACAATCTAGAACTTACCAGTCTAAACGTTTTTATCAAATATATCAAAAAAACAATTTTTTTTCGCACAAGTTTCATAGAGGCAAATGTATTAGTCAACGGTTCACCCATGAGCTTTATTTCTTTACCACTTTCTGGTATGTGTGAAATTTGTACCTTTTTCTCTGACCCCCTGTATAATCAACAATAATTATTAACAGCAATTATTATCGTTCAATTTTAACAATAATTAGCTAATTATAATTATTCAGTTATTAACCATAATAGTTATCAGTCCCTATCATTAAAATATTATCTATAATTAACAATACTAATTAATAATTACTATTAAACGCGTCGTCACATGCGACGAAAATTGTAACAATTTTCCACGGGGGTTTTTGAGATGAAAAAATTGCAACAATTCGCAAGGTATGTAAAACGAAAAAAAAAATTGCTTGAATTTGCAAAAAAATATGCAGCTGATAGCGACAAAATTCGGGAGATACATAATTCATAAAACCAATTTACAAGAAACACGCACGCACGCACGAGCTTCTCGCTGCACTCTCGCCACCGACGCCGCCGGACAGTTATGTGCTCGACAATGAAAGAACTAAAGCACAAATAATCGCGTGAAGCATAAAATAATTGCATGAAATACACCGAAAATAATTACGTGACGCACGAAAATCATGCACAAAGCCGCTACATTTCCGCTCCATGCACGGAAATTCAAAGCTACGAGTGAGGGAAAGCTCAAGAAAAAATCATTTAGTTACCCGCAAAATGAACGAATTTTAAAAAGATACTGCAGCCTGAATCGTTGGTCAGCCCTTAGTTTCTATAAGTAGTCAAATAATAATCAAGACACGATGAAGTTAGCCTGTTGGGATAGGGCAGCTGGTACCCTTGAGGCAGCGCAGCTGATACCCTTAGAAGCAGTGCAGCTGGTGCGGTGTACAGGCACCAGCTGAGGGCAGCAATGAGGGCACATCAGCGTCTCAAGTGCCTCAATGGCGACGCTAAGGGGCCGCCACTCCCCACCTCAAGTCGAGTGCCACACTCCCACGTCATAATAATCATCATCTGTGCTTGGACGCAGCGACTCTTGGAAGCACTTGGAAGTAGTACAGACCACACTAGAGTGCCGCCCTGTAAGGCATACCGTGTTTAAACCGTTCAACGACCGATAGGACCCAACGACCACTTTTCATAAGTGTGTCGCTCATTTTTTATAGAAAGCTAAATTTAGTCTTATTGCAGATGTACATAAGTCGTAAATAGTTTCTCCTATAACGCTAAATGCAGCCTTATCGTAAACATAATTTGATCGTTAAAGAGTTATTCTTCCCTCCCCAAGGGAAATTCTCAGGTTTCATTGGGTACTGGAAGAAGAATCTAACCCTACACCTCCAGACTGGGCGGGAGGCGTACATCAGCACTCCTGCTTCTGGCTTCCACAACTTCTGCACGTGAGGATGCAGCAAGACTTCCCTCGCGCGATAAAGGAACGTACAGTTACGTGAAGGTGCGGTGGTGACATATCCGGGAGGGCGGTCCTACAGTCATGTAGCGACAAGGCATAAAGTGATTTGTTTTTTACTCCCCTCTTCTAATGGTTCCTACACAAACACGGGCTACATTCAAGTGATTTTTTGTAATTTTTAAGATGTACATACTAGCGTACTCGCAAGTGGTCGGTTTGTACCGAGACGGAGAGAGAAAGAGGTCAAGGAATGACGAAGAATGAGCAAACTCGAGTCAATTTCTTTCGTTCTTTTAATTAAATATTTGGCGAGTTTACTAGTACAAAGCGGACAAGTTCCGTTTTGGGCAGAAGCGGGTTAAAGTTTCATTTCGTAGAGCAACGCTTTAAAAAGTTCTAATTCCATTAACGCATAAGAGTGACTTGTACTTACGTATACACGTTAACTCGTCCTTGCCGGGCATGAGGTTACAGCGACACCGGCCACCCCCCACACACGATGGCACGGCGACCAGGTGTACATATACTTAGCAAACTTTGTCATTCGTGAACCACCAGGAAAAAACGAACAGGAGTCGCATTCGACCCAAGTGTTTGAACACTAACATAATTTGCCGAGGTTATCTAAGAGGACCCACCTACATTTGTCGTACCTTCGTATCACTTAACAACAGCTATTGTCAACGTACTAGCACACGATCGTATTATCATCATTCATTACACTGGGGGGTTTAACCCCCGCCGCCACGGCTTCTGTGATTACTAGCGGACACGCCCCGCCAAAAGATGGTGGTACAAATTATGTTAATTTCTTAAAGATGCCCTCTTATTTAGGGTAACTCTGTGGGATAACGTTATTTTCAGTATCACTGATACGGACGGCCTTCTCTGACAGTTTCGCCGATTAGGAATACAAACCCGGGAATTTTCTCCCATCTAAATCCTTAAGAGCATGGCAGGGAGACGGACGGACGGACCAACCAACCAAGTAAGCAAGAAACATTGGACTATTGTTACATAGTGGGATAACACAAATTCAGTTTCGGTTTCATTTCCAGTCTGATGTTCATTTTTACCTCACATGGTGTATTGCTCACGGAGTTGCAGTTATAGTAATAGCTCGCGACGCATTCGATCATCACTATCTTCCTTCATCAGTACGTTACATGAAGAATTTTTTTCGACTTCTGAATGGCGTATCCGGCATTTCCGTCAAACGTGCACTTTGGAAGAAAGGCAACTTTTTTCGAGTATATCTCATTGATGTCGCAACACGACTCAAAAGAACAAGTAGGAGCGATCGGGTGGGAGAAGTTATGCGGGGGCTGAACACTAGCGAGTGACTAACGGAGGACGGGGAGTTGGCCCGCCCAACCCCACACACTGGGGAAACGCGGACATTGGGTTCGGATGATGATGACGTAAAAGTTAATGAAGTAAAGAGAAGTCTTGGTACGTGCTGGATGTGGCATCTTAGTATGGGCTGAATGTGGCATCTTGGTACGTGCTGGATGTGGCATCTTGGTACGTACTGGATGTGGCATCTTGGTACGTGCTGGATGTGGCATATCATGTAGTGATCTCTTTAGAGCCAGTAGCTGATGGCACCGTCTCCCGAAACTGTAGCTAGTTTTTCCTGCATACCTAGCAGCAGTTTCACCACTACCTTTACACGAGACTGCTGCTACTTTTCTTACAAAGCTGAATGCAGCCTTATCGCACATATATATAATATACATGTATGACTGCAACTACATTTTCATGCGAAGCAAAATGCCACCTTGTTGCACAAATAATTCGTTCATAATAAATACCTAAATGAATACATCGGTCACCATAAACACTTCGATCGTTTAACAGAAATAATTCGATCAATAAGCAATTTCATAGTTATTGCAAATAATTCAGTCATCATTGCCAAGAAAGTTCGGTCGTTATACGGTAGCGGGTGCATTCAAAACCTAAACTCGTACGGGGGGGGACTTCAACCCCCCCCCCTTCCCTCTCCCCCCTGTACGACACGCCCCACGCACACAGCCCAAGACGAGGCACAGAAACTCGAGTGCCATGCACGTGTGGCACTCGAACTCGACTCGAACCTCAAGTGAGGCAGCTCACACTCGAGTGTAAAACCAACATGCGGCGCCACAGCCTCCTCAGCACATACGCAATGTATGTATTGGCATACGATCTTGTTATCGTCATTATATGCGAGCTTTAACCACCGCTACCCCAATTTATGTGATTATAACAGTGCCCCTATGTGTGTATGCATGCATATGTCAGTACGTACATGTTTGAGAAAAAATCTCATCTTATATTTTTTCTGCGATTTATATTCATCAAAACACCGAGCTTTCGAGCAAGCGAAAAACCAAATACAGATTACATCCCAGGGCCTGTGACCTCACACCTCGTATCACGTATACAAACGCAAATATTAATTCAGAATTATTTTTGTTAGAAAATATTGAGGCGGAACATTCTCAGACGAGTTGAAGGTATTTTCACACAGCGACTTCGAGTGTGTTTTGGCACGAACGTCTGGTCACGTTTAACGGGTATGCGAGTCGTGCTCCGTGCCCGGGGCAGTTCCTATACAGTTCCTATATACAGTCCCTACACTGCAGTTTAACAGTTACTATATATAGCCTGAAATTATCCAGGAAACTAATCAAGATAACTACAATTTTGTAAACGTATAAAAACGCTTCGGGAAGTACCCCATCAGCTGAAGTAAAAAAAAAAAATAACACGACTTGGAACAAATCAATCAAAATTACCCATATAAATTCTGCTCAGCTTTCACGTTAGTTGGAAATTGACAAAGCAAAGGAACTAAATAGATGTACGTACTACTGAGTTTTCTAAGTACGCAAGAACGTGCGTCGGTAAACTAGACCCAAGGCCTAACATTGATCAAGTCATCAACGGTAATTTCGAAATCGCAGTTGAATGCGTTGGCCCGGATGGAGGAATGGGGAAGCAGAGCTGACGTAGCATTCTGAAAATTATATTTTTCGTACACAGTAGGAACTGAATTAAATAATTCATCACGCGGATTAAAATATTATCTCTAGTATGAAAATTTTTATAAGTTTCTAAAACACATTTATCCAGCAGCTATTCAATAGTACTGAAATGATTTTTGCTCGCGAAAGTTAATCCTTCTGCTACGTGGGACTGATCTCATCAGTCATTGAAAACGATCACCAGTGACGAGTGACTGATATGATCAGCCACGAACATGGCACGCGCATGACGTGAGACAGCCCTCGTCAGTCCCAGACTGACCCCACCACCAGAACAAACCCAGGACCAACAAACGCCGTCGTCTGCATCTACGTCTTGCGCTGTGTAGCGACTGACCAGGTAAGTGTACGCTTTGACCTCGCCCAGAAGCTGTCCAGTTCTCTCGCGGGTGCCACATCTGTACGACACAGAAGAAAACTGTCCCACATCCTTGAACTGCAACTCCAAAATAAGAAAACTACCCCCCAAATTATCATTCAGTATTGACTGTGGGGAACGGAGAATCTGAACACAAGGCGTGTTCCCACACTGGACCCCTTACGCGTAGAAGCTGCAAATTGAGTTAAGAGGAAGAAGTGGTAAAGAAGAGATAGCGAAAAAAGATGCGAAAATTCAAAGAAGTAAATGGGCGTGAACAATAGCAGTCCTGAAGGCTTATTTATACCTGAGGTAACCTAAAAGTGCCCCCGTGGAGACGCTAGTCCCCATAGCATACCATTGACAAGCCTAACTCACCTAAACCTGTTGCTTATCTTATGTTCCCCTAAGGGGCCACTCGCCGAAACATTCCTACATTGAGACCTTGACCTGCAACTTGAACACGAGAACAAGCACACCACCCGCCAAAACACCCTGGTGTGGGAGGGCTGAGTCAAGTAGCATTCCTGTATGCAACATACCAAGCGGTCAAAAGATGACATTTCAAAAGTCCGAACAACCCCAGCGCGTTGAGACTCGACGCATAGCCACATCGTGGGAACAAGACGCGCTAAACTTTCCAAACGCGTTGAAAAATGAGCAGCAAGGTCATTCACAGCCGGGTCACAATGATCATAATGACAATGCAGAGCCACGGAAGAGCTGCTGCACCTCCAGCGCAACCGCACGAAGCCAGAGAGAGGAGAGGGGGGCTCAACCACCACGCGAGATGGAAGAGGAGAGGTTTCATACCTAAGCTGCTGTGGCCACGAACCTTCCGTCGTTTAGCGGGTGCTGATCATTTAACCCTACAAGGACTAGTGTAATTCCTGAAGGAGATTAGAAATGATAGTTTAGCGTTAACTACGCGATGATCATTTGGTAATGCGTAGAACAATTTATTTCTTCGTCGTATCAAGAAAATAATTCAAAATGATGTGCCTGATGTTTTGTACCATAAACTTGAATTATATTAGTTTTGTTCAAAACTATTGTGTATAAACACGCGCAAATGCATAAAACATGAACCGTTTCTGCACTGTTTCCTTCATTTGAATAATAAGTTGATCGTTGTTGGGCCCTAAGCTGCTGCTTGGAAGTGTCTCGAGTTCGATGCCTTTCGCTCGCAGAATTTCCCCCCATCAGACAACCCTCTCGATCAGCAGGTACACATCGCAGGGACTTGCACGCAGTTACCGAATTAGAGAGGCCCGTATTCTCCACATGCCTATCATAATAGTTCAAAACACGGGCGATGATTATTTAGAAACGTGTAGAGCTCTTCATTTCCTTTTCACATCATCAGACTATTTGGAAAATTAAATCAACGGTCTGCATCCAATGCAGATAACTAGCGGTAAATGAACGATTCAAGTGATTTACTGCAGCA